>WION01000676.1:0-24891 GCA_015039365.1 Amanita rubescens
CATATTGGCAGGTCACGAAGAAACCGGGGGGTCGCGAAGGAACGGACGTCGTGTGTAATCCGCACTATATGTGCCGCAATGCTCGGGTCTCAAATGACGCGCTTAGTAATAGCATAGCCACCTCAAATGTGTCCGATCGCCTCTCGCTGCAATGTTCTTCGTTAATTGTTCTCGTCCTTCTGTCATCTACGTTACAAAACGGCAGGATTAAGACCCAACAATGTATTACATGAGAATAAGACAGATTCATCCCGTAATGTGACAAATATTCTCGTGTTCACTAAGAGTAACCTAGCCTTTACTGGTACTTCTGGATGCCAGTGTTGTATCGGGATCCTGGATACAGCTGCTAGACTTCCAACTTGTCGGCCTTCAGTTTGAGGCTTTGAGGCAACCCTTCATTGGTACTATATCCTTGTCCAGGTTGTCCCATCAACAATCATCGTCCACTTCCGACACTTCAATGCAGTCCGAATTTGTCAATCTGTGCATTCCGGGTCATCTTTGCAAGGTTAGGTCAAAGAATAAGCTGAGTGCCAGCTGCAATTTGAATTTTGTTCTGCTTTCTCCTGTTCTCTTTACCGGAAGTTCTCATTGCAGCCTCAGGCAATTGCCTGCTTATCAGCTTCCTCTCGTGCTGACGCTCCACTGTTTGGCTCTCGTCAAGTTTGCACGCTGTTCGTCGAAGGTACACTTGACTTTCATCATCAGGAAGGAACTTTTTACTGATAATAAACCCTTCAATCATGTTGTAGGTGGAAAGCAGCATTAAACCCACAAGGCATATTAAAGTTGCAAGGTTTTGCTCGTGAGTCGCTGGTTATTTCGGTAGGTCCACAGGGCCAGGGCCTTCATTTATATCATTAGTTAATGTTGGAATCGGAAGTACGGCTGAGGCTGAAGAAGACGACAGCCGCCGCCCGCTGGTACGGCTGGACACATGCTGTGCACAGGAGGAGGAACCGGAGGAGACGGAGAAGCAGATGGAGATGGAGGACTAGGGGTAGACGACGAGGAAGTGTAGGAAGCGGGCGAGGACTCAGGCGAGGGAGTGTTTGGGGAAACAGCGCTGTGCGCCGAGAAGATTTCGTTCCTGTACTAGTATAGTCTATATAAGTAGCTAGTCTACGGACTGAATACTACGACATGACTCCTATATTCGAACATCCCGCTCCCCTCGTTATATTTCAACAGTTAATGGTACTATGAAAGCCATAGCTCGTTCCACTTCTGTAGGATGACTGATATTGGTGCCATCATTGGTTTTGGATGTGAACCATTTGGCCGCCCAAGCATTTTGAAGCGACTGCTTACATGCTGGTGAGGGTTTCCTATGATTTATTTGCCTCAGTCCCTCCCGCATGCTGAGAATGAACACATAGCATACGTATTTCAGTCTACAACGCCTAGGACGCGTCTGTCACACATGTGACATCTCGTGTAAATTAGGTATGCCGCGTCCTCAGCGTTTCGGCAGTTCCTGAAACATTTTACTAATGTAACGGCCGTGACATGCATACTAAAGTAGGCTCCATTTCCTGTTTTGATCACTGTGTTCTTTTCGGATTTCGTTAGTTTTTAGCCAATAGTTGTCTGATATACGGATATCAATGAAAACAGAAAAATTCCTGAAATGCGTTTGAAGAAGTTGCTCTTATGAGGTACATATGCTGCTACAAGCAGGGCTTGAGCGAGGCAAACCGTGAAAGTGCTTCCTGAACTTGGTCGGACAGTATTCAGCTCGGATTGCAGTGTGACAACAACAAGGACAAACAATGGACTGTTTGCAGGGATTGCGGCACCCCACTATACTCGGGAGCGCCGCCTGCGTCGGCAGCAACCTTGCTTGCATTGCGAGCCCCTCTTCCTTTCTGTACGATATTTACAACGAAGATTATACACTGTGCTTCAGTTTGGATCGCATCTCAAGACATGTACGTGAAGAGGACCCAGCCCCTCTTCCTTTCTGTACGATATTTACAATGAAGATTATACACTGTGCTTCAGTTCGAATCGCATCTCAAGACATGTACGTGAAGAGGACCCCGCGTTTGACGTTCGACGAAGACTTCGTCGTAATCTGATGGGACGCCATCAGCAGGAAGGGAATCCAAGTTGTCTGATGAGATGACAATATCTCTGTAAAACGGATTGTTTGCCTTTAACCAAACTAGCAAATATAGTGGCGTCGCACGCGAAAGAGGTTACGCATCCAGTTCTCCGGCAAATGACGCTGGCCGAACAACGTGATTTGAATCACAGAGGCAAGAACTGAAGGACAACGAGGCATCAAGTTGCCTTGGATCATGTCGGCGATGCCCGGGGCATCAAGGTCATAGCTACAGACATTACCACGCATGGCACGTTGAAGGGTAGGATTGTCACCTCCAAGATAACGATTGTTCAAACGCCGTTATGCCTTGGAAATAATTTGAATACGAAGACTCTAGGATAGACAAGAGCAACGAGTAACTGTTCTGGCAGGCTCAAACGTTTCAATACATCGGGAACCACCCCGATCCAGAGGTTGTTAGCCAAGGACCTCCTAGGCGGAAGGTTACAATCGCCCAATTTCAAATCACCGAGGCAGTGACGACAAATTTGCACAAAAAACCCCTCAGGCCTCATTTGAGTGGCAGACGGTTCGAGAAGCAGGGAACCAAACGACGTCTGTTGGGGATCCGCTGCAGCGAAAACCATTGCAATTGATCCGAGTCGTAAAAGGCCTGTCGTCCACATACACCACAAACGCTGGAGGAAAGACGCGCATTTGAAGTGGATTCGTAGAAAGCACGGTAGCAGGTCTTGATTTCCGCATCGGACGGAAGCTCAAGGAACACGGACGGGTTGGGAGGCTGGTGCTCACATCTAACCCGTACGACATCCCTCTCCGAATCGTCATCGTCGACAGGCGCACGAACAGGTTTTCGGCGTGTACGATCTTCCCGAACGTCTCTTGATTCCGCAAACGACAAGATCAGGTTTAAAATGTGCTGAGACGAGTTCTGGAGAAACCACAGAACGAGATCATGCTTGTTTTGGCGATCGGTGGACGGCAGGCCGAGGAAGTGGGAGGCATAGTGGCGAAGGGAATTCAGGGACATTGCCGATAGACGGTTGTATGACTGTTCGCGCGAGGGAGTATGGGAATCTGCGTGGTTGGACATGCCTCCTAAAAATTATCAGATTGCGAGCAAAAGGGCGACGAGAGAAGAGGAGAACGTTGGGCGGGACAAAATATGGAGACGACCACACGTGGCGCCGACGGTAAGGTCCAGAACGATCCATAAAATTTCTATCAATTGAATTGGGAGCTCCCTACGATATGGGTCTCCTACGCTGAAAGCGAACGGGACAAGTTATCGCGGTCGAAGATAGAATACAGGAGCACCGATCTGGATGTTCACGTATAGCCGAGGAGCTAAGCAGCGCACGTAATCAGATGGAACCGGCTGCCGGCTCGGTGGAAGCCGGGGTGTTTGGATGTATTTAGACCTCTAAATTCACAACGAATAAACCTTGCAAGCAAGGTAATGGATTGAGGTATTCGGTGAGATATCACGTGTATGGTGGATGTTAAAAATAGGGGAGAATTGTTGGCATCCGCAGCCGTCTTTCCGCTATTATGTCTTCGCAATTATGTCAGAAACGCCGTCCCCAGTCTTTCCATCGGGACCGGACCTAAACCGACGAGAGTCGACGCACATCATAAGATTTGGTGCGCGTTTTACGTGAGGTGCGGTGGATGACAGGTTGGTGATGACGCTCTACATTTCTTGATAGGACGCCCATGAACTGTACCAACGAGTCGATGTTTGATAGCAAGATTGCACTGAATTATGTTGAAAATGCATTTGTGGAAGCGAAAAGGCATTGGTTGAAAACATCATTAGAGCAGTAAACCATAGCTGAATGAAGAAATAAATAGAAATAGTAGACGTTATTAGTGATCTTGTGTATTTGGCGACATTAAAACATCTGTAATTTGTACCGTGTACGTTTCTGACCTTTGCCATTTGCCTTCCGTGCCGACTTCTCTCTTGCAACCTTCTTGACCTCGACTCCGTGAATATAGTCAATTGGTCAATCGTGTCGTCGATGGTATTCACCGACTCAGGCATTTCCTCACGGTCCGGTTATATGCGACATCCCGTTAGCATTCGAAATGAAAAAATCCACGTGCATCACTTCATCTGCGAAGAGATTCAATACCATTGACGGTCCTCCTTCAACTCAAGTGTCTCTCAACAACCTCGGTCTTCTTCGTCGGAAGACAGTTTATATCATTGTGACGGCTTTCGTCACTGCGGCGATGGAACAGACTTGGTTGGTCAAGTTCATGACCATGAGGCTGACTTTCTCAGCCAAGACCTAGGAAAGTGTTAGAAGATCGGGGAGGATAGAAAAGAGAAGTGTTTCGAGGCCATCCTCTTGAAGTATATCAGTGGTGACGATATCCTACCCCCTTAGGCCTGGATAGTGATGTGTTTTAGTACCTGACTCGTCTTACATCCTGAGCACCAAAAGAAATGCTCCACCAGGTCGCGGTCATATTATCTGACTTTTAAAGAGCGGTTCGCGACCAACATCATTCATTGAAACTAGGTCGGAGACCAGACACTATTTTGAGAGATTCTTTATCCCACATTATGACTCCTACTTGATTTCCAGAAGCCTGACATCTGTTCGCATGGTCAATAAAATTATCCAAACCTGTACACTGAGCCAAATCTCACCAAAGACGAGCGTGGAATTGGGAGGAATGCCATCCGTGCCTTTCTTTCCATACGCCATGTGCGCCGGAATTGTTATCTTTCTTTCACCACCAACGTGCATTCCGACGATACCCTCATCCCACCCTAGGAAAGAAACATCAGGCTCGTCGTCATAAGCAAAGAAGTTACTCACCTTTTATCACTTCCCCTTGACCTAGCCGAAATGTGAACTGTAACGTATTATTATAGAGGGCAGAAATTGGAACGACCAACTAACCGGCTTTCCTTGGGTATTTTTGTCGAAGATTTTACCGTTTTGTAGTTTGCCAATGTATCTCATTGAGACTTTATTGCCCTTTTTTGCAGCTGGACCACTTCCTTCTGTGGAATCCCAGTATTTAAGACCTCCTGGGAGCTCTTTGTCGACACGCTTGGGCTTTCCCTCTTCTCCGGACTTGTCCTTTTTCCCTTTCTTTTCCTTCTTCTTCTCCTTTTCTTCGACCTTCTTTTCATCCTTATTATCCTTCTCTCCCTTTTTCTTATCCTTCTCTTCGAGTTTTTTTCCGTCCTTATCACCCTCCTCTCCTTTTTTCGTCGTTTCCGTCCCTTCCTTCGCGCCCGAGGTTACGGCGACAGCTTGGCCATTTTGGCCTTTCTGTTTTTTATTTTTCTTCTCCATTTTCGACTTCTCTTTGTCCAAGTCAACGGTCTCAAGTTCTCTTGCACGTTTGAGGTTTTTGCTCGGCTCTTCAACTACCTCTTCAAACCTGCTGCAAGAAGTGTATAAACATGATGCACTCAGTCAAAGCGAAATATTTCGAACCTTGCATCCGTCAACTCCTCGGATCCCATGTCTGCATCCGAGTCAACTCCATCGAGGTCTTCTTCTTCGGAGCTCATCCAATCTGATTCATCAAATGGCGGATTGTCCACGCCTGCTTGATCTGTTGGAATTTGAGCTGAAGTCCAAGCTAGGATGATGTGTTATGTGCTAACCAAGATAATTTCCGCTCAAAAACACAGAACTGCAAAGCCATTCAGTAGACTACAAAAAGTGTAGAAACAAACGCTGACTTTTTGCCAACTAATGTAAAAAGGTATGGTTCGTCCCTTTCAAGGACAATGTCGGTTGTCGTGTGTTCAAACTAGCATTATATGTCATGCAAAACTAGCGATGCTATGTCAACAAATCCTCATACCTTGCCGGCCGTTAGAGAACACAAAACTGTCGTGACTTCATTGATGGCTGGCTCTTCGTCCTCATCCTCGCCATCCTCATCTTCGTCGTCAGAATCATGAGATGCCGGGGCATTGTACGTAATTTTGACGATGCTCCTTCCGTTTGGATCTGCAAGCGCATCTCCCAGAGCCACATTGCTGATTTTAAGGTCAGTGACGGGTACGACCACTTCTTCTTTGCCTGGCGTTAATTCTTGACTCCTGAAAGAGGAGTAAGTAAAAAATGCATGTAATTACGTGTAAAGTACAAACCAGAATCCTATTGCGATTGTCATTTTTTGCTCGGACAAAAGAAGGAAGAAGTGTAGATAGACTAAGAGAAAAGTTTTTACGCGACTCGAGGAACAGGCTCCCTGAGGAAATAAACTCCGCCTGAAATTGATCTAATCTTGGACAACCATTCGCTTGATATTGAATACGTGAACAATGGTACGCGATATGCTCGCTGCTGGTGGTGCACTCTGACGTGTATACAAGTCCAATGTCCTAAGGCCGTACCTTGCAGCTGTTCGCTCTACCTTGACAGCTGCGTTGACACTAGAGAACTTCTCTTCTCAGGTAATCTTGGTCTCGCCCACGAATAAGAGAAAAAACCCACACGTATTTAGGTTGTGGAAAGGCATAACAAACCAGAAGTGGAGGCAAGGTGAAGATGGCTTATGTCTACCCTGTTTTAACCCTGCCAATCTAATACGTATGGCGCAGGGGATCCAAAGAAATACTTCTAAATCCTCTTACTATCTCCCGCAACGAGAACGAGCGGGTCCTTATCGAGCCATCAGTCAATTCTATCAGACTTAGCATCAAGATCAAGCAGGCAGACGAAATTGAACGGATACTTTGTCATAAATTTACGCGCTTTATGATGCAAAGAGCAGAAAGCTTCGTCGTTCTAAGGCGAAAGCCTGTCCAAGTACGTCCGATGCTTCATACACCAATATTACTTTTACGATTGCAGGAGCCCGCATAGGGATATGATATCTCTTTTCTTATCACGAACACACACTCTGAAACGATGTTGAAGCACAAAATTGTAGATTTCATCATACAGTTGCGTCGCTTTAATCCTATGGCGTAGTTGAGTTTATCACAGGTGTTCAGATTTATGGAAGAAGTGGACAAAGAAATAAGTGAGATGAAATTAAGTCTCAATGCACGTGCACGTATCGTGGCAGAGTCATACCTTACGGCAGTATGTATGTTATCAGCACCTAAGATCAAACTGACGAGCACTTCAGTTTAATGCATGATTTCCTCCGGCTACTCCATGTACTGTAATTGACGCAAATCAGCTTTGAACTCTCGGATTTTGAGACGATACTGACACCCACTCTTCCGTGTCCTGTCCTTTGATCCTAGCTTCGCTTCAAGTCTTGACTTGACACTCTCATTCCATTCCAAGTCCAGTATGCTGTATCCCCTAACGTCTGTGTAGGTCCCATCGACGTTCCTCCAACATTCCCTCCGTAAAGCCTCTAGCTTTGCTCCCGCGACATCCTCCAACCAGCGTTGCATCGGTAAGTTGTCGATACCTGTCTCGAAGGTGACCCTGTGCAACTGCTTTTCCTCGAAGATCCATCTCAACACGGTATATATTGCCTCCGTCGCTATTCCCCCACGAAGTAACTGTGGAACTATGAGGATCCCGACCTCACAGCTTTTGAATGTCTCATTGATGTTGAGACAGGCCGTGGTGCCAGCGAATACCTCTGTCCCTAACTCTTTGTCCGTGATGAGGTGTATGTTGAAGTCCACTATGGTAGGGTCTCTGGCACGACTTTCGCGAAGTTGGCGTGCTTCATCTATTGTCAGGTGTTCGGGGAAGAACTTCAGGTATTTCCGTGTACCAGGGTGGGTACGATTCTGAAGAACGGCCGCATCTTCTGTGGGACTCGGCCGGGCTAACCTAAGTTGACCAGTCGGTGACAGAAGCTCAATGGAGGACATGTCCTGAATGGCACTTGTCATGAGAGTATGAACTAAGATCGATCATATGCATAATCCATTAATAAGGCCCGTGCAGCGGCACCGAGTGAGCGATTCATTATGAAGATAAACTAGTATCCATGTATTTATGGAAATTTCCGTCCCCTAATGCTGAGGAATCCTAAACAACTCAATGAGATCTGCTAATTGTTTAGAAAATTAATTCGAGCCATTTTCTTTCACAAACCTTGTAGCCTAGCCTCTCGCTGTTGGCGTTGCGTCTCCTTGCCTTTGATACCGGAAAAAGCCTTGATATGATGGTCAGTGATGTGTAGAAGGACCTAGAGAGAGAGATTCCTACCTGTTTGATAAGATTTTTCTTTCGGTCTTGTATTTCCAGAACCTTGGATTCAACAGTATTCTCAGCAATAAGTTGGTAGATGTGAACAGGTTTTCGCTGTCCGATACGGTTAACACGGTCAACAGCTTGACTTTCAATTCCTTCCTATAAATTGATTATATTACTATTAAATAATATCCGGAGGCTGGTATACTTGCCTGCCACCAACTGCGTAGAGGCGATGGACCGCTTTAGGCCGACAGACTTATGATAAGACAATGACTCACGGATCCATCCTAATTCAAGGTGAGTGTATTTCCAACCGGCCGTCAAAAATAAACTCACAAGAATACATTATTAGCCACTGGGACATTTATAGTTTAAATTTACTGTTAGTAAATAGTGGCTTGACGCACCTGTCAAGTTGAGACCAAGAGCACCCTAAGCAGGGAATATATGTGAACTGACAACACGCAAAGAACGGGAAGTTTTAGTTACCGCTTTCAGAGAGATGAGCATAACCCGAGGATTATCTCCCGAACAGAACATATCATCTGCATAGGTACTTTCATCCTTCGCCTTTCCTTTCCCGTTCCTGTTGGAAACGTTATCTTCGTCTTCCGTTTGCTCCCCTAGATTGGCTATTGAGAAGTCCGAGTCTGATTCGGTCACTGAATCTTCATCATTCAAAACGCGCTGATGTTTGGTGACCGATTGTCTCGTAGGGCGAATATTTCTCTTGGTAGGTGCAGGTATTGTTGAACTTTGTACTGAATTTTCCACTGGAATGACGAAGCGAGCTATGGCTTCTTGGCGCCTCTTTGCCGACATTTGACCATCAAAGCGGACATAGGATATGCTGTTTTCATGGTCAACGACTTTCTATGAATAACAAAAGCTCTAACCCTTCCTCCTCAAAAGCCTCGGCGATCTGCTTGCTTGTCAGTTACTGCTACAAAGGGCCAAATCAGCGCTTGCCTTGTCCATGAAGGATGTGAATTGGGAGAACACAAGTGACTTGTCTGTTGATGGAAGCAATTTCAATAAATGGATCAATTGTTCAATCTTTGCAGATGGATGATCACGAAGTTCATTATTCACGTCACTGATCGCGACACACGGTTGAGTAAATTCTGTGGGCGGTGGTGGCTCGTACAAGTCACCCATTCCGAGAGGGCGACGATCCTACTAAGTATCAGATTGACGATAAATCGCAAGAGAACACGGTATTCACCATTGGACACCTTTGATCCCGAGAGATGACTTCTCGTATGCTGTATAGAATGGAGTACAAAGTGAATAAGAAGCTAGGAGTTTGATGTATACGTACCAACTAAGACAGTACATGTGTGAGCAACTGGTTATTCTGGGCTCGTTAAACAAACTTAAGCAGATAGGACATTCTTCGCAATCTTCAATAGCTTGTGCGAGAACCTGTCGTAGCTGGGATATTTCCAAAGGAGTCCGGGAGGCTAAAGACTTCTGGGTGCCCTGGGACTGCAGTTCCTCGACGTAGCCTCTTGGTACGAGGCCAGGGTGCAATGCTATTTGGCGTAATCGAGTGAGCATGCTAAGAGCGTTGGCTTGCACCTGTAATCATTTTCCAAATTACATCAGGGAAAGAAAAACTCCGGAACATACCATCGTACCCATTCCTTCATTCAAAATCGCTGTCAGTCTCTGCTGTGCGGCGGCTTCGACTTTGTCGTAGAGCCGCTTATACGAGTTAACTTTACTATACACAGAAAAAAAGTTATTTACCCTTGCTTCGTCGTTGAGAGTGACAGGCACTCGGATCATTTCGACCTTTCAGGTATTAAGCATGACCTAAGATAAATCTCCGAGCTTACAGGTGGCAGAATGATCAGAGGATTCCCTTGGCTATCTTGCATCTATAGCATGATTAATGACGATCTGCAGGAACAGTGTGTATCTACCTCTTTAGTCCGCCGAATGCAAATTTGACTCATTAAGGCCTAATCAAATTACCATTCGACATTCGACTCCATGATAGAACGAAGGAAGCAAGCGCACCCGCAAAAGCTCAGCACCTTCGGTTCGCCCGTATCTCAGTGGTCGGAGCAACAGTCGTTTAAAGAAGTCCTCGTTGTCCAACGGTTGACATATTTGTAAAAAAGCCAACAGCGAACCAAGGTCCTTTAGCTTTGTAAGTCCCGTCCCATTCCTGTAAATATTTCCATACATTGGGAGAATTAACCTAATCTAGCTTTCAGCCGGTTATGTACGACGAGAAAGAAAGAAATCGCACAATTGGTGTACCGCTAAGTATCCATCGTCGTTGAGCATTTAGGGCGCAAATTGCTTTCGATGTTTTAGTTTTGGAGTTACGAATCGTGTGCCCTTCATCTAAGATAATTCTCTTCGTGATTGTTAGCACTAATACAATTGGCTTCACGCATGACTTTTACCTTCCACTGCACGCCAAATAAAGTCTTTTCCGACTTCTTCCTTTTTTTACTGGGACCTGACTGTCCATTCGTCGAATCTCCTGTATACTCTCCGCTAACCGTCTGATACGTCGTAATTACAACGTCATATTTGGCTAATTCTTGAGAGTTGAAAGAGCGATTTGAACCATGGTACACAATGTACTCGATTGTACCTGGAGCACAATGATCTTGTATCTGTTGCTCCCAATTTGAGAGCACAGAAAGAGGAACAACTAGGATATTGATTAATAGACATGACGGTGAAATAAGGGGACATACGTACTGATCAGCGTCGTTTTCGAATAGTCTGGCGGAACGTCATTCTTCGTGGCCAGCGTCAACGCGAGCATTGTTAAAGTTTTCCCCTTCAAAACAGTTAGCTAAGATCCACCATATATTCATTCCATTACCAAACCCTTAGAAATAGTCATTTGTCGAACTGCGAGTATGCGACGTTTCAGCAACTCACCATAGCATCCGCAAATAAAGCACCGCGTCCCAGAAGGGGAGGGGATTCTTGTGGAGTTTTTGTCGCAACTTTATAAATTCATTCACACTGAAAATCCCGCGCTAAATCAATGCTTACTATTAAAATAGTAAATCTTTACATAGAAACATGATTAGCAAGGTAAGCCGTGATGCAAATGATATCACTAACTTTGCTACCATGTTTTCGTAATTGCCAAAATTGCACCGGTCTGTCTGTCTCGCTCTTTGGGAGAACAGGATATTCTCGTCCAATACACCACTGCAATGCCTGACACTATTTTCGTTGAGCCACGAGACGTTAAAGTTTGAACTAAGCGAACCTGGTGCTTTAAAAGGTTTGTTAGCAGTTCGCCGCTTTCGATGCTAGGGGGACTAGGGTGCAAAGGTAAGTTCAAGATGTCTTCATTGGAACATAGAGAATCTAGTAATGAACTGCGGCGTCCGTCATCATCAACCTTCTCAAGGTTATCAATTATTTGTCTAAGTTCTACTGCCTTTTGCGCATCCTTCGACACGAGAAACCTGAGGACGCTGCGAGGGAGGAGGAGGTCCGGCAGACACGGATGCCGCACTTCGCTTTGGAAACCCACGCTGACCAGGTGTCGCCCAAGTTAAGTGGGGCTCAAGTTCAATCCTTTTCTCGACAGGCCCATATATCTTCAAAGTGCTATTTGACGTAAGTTTCGATCATTAACAAGGGGAAATAGGCTCACATAGACAAACTATAACCAGCTCCTGAAACTATCATGTTGTTTAGGTTCCGCGAGCCACCATCTAGACATAAAATTACTTACGATTTCCATCGTTGATTACCCCTTCGACGGTGACGGCACGCCGATCAAGCAACGGTGCCAATTTCAACGCTACTTGTCGCGGCAAATGCCCAACCTGAATCTGGGTTATGTTCTTCACTTGGATTGAATTCTTGCGTCGTGCCAGTCAGATTTACATCCAAAACACTGATGCCGCTCACCTATCGTAAGGATTCTGAGGCTCTCTGACAAGTAAAACTTCCTCTCCAGGGCCAACCATCCCTGGAGGCATCAGCGGTACAATCCAGTCCATGATCGGTGAACGTACCTCTGTAATATTGTATACCGACGACCTTTGTCGAATAAGCGCAATATAGCTCATCCTTAGCTTCTTCATCCGAAGGAGTGTCCTCTTCTGCCTCCTCTCGTTGAGAGGCTGGTGGCTGAGAGCATCCAACCTCAAATGGCTCTGCTTCACCTATCTTGCGTTTCGCAGGATTTAAGGCACTGGTAGCGGCGGGGGATGCCACCGGCTTGGCAATACCTGGAACATCGATACGACCTCGAGCTATGGCCAAGCGAATTTTCTGCTTATCAGAGTTCCTGCAAGCCCTTCAGCTTATAGTTATGAATAGATTGTTTGGAATATGGTACTTACCGCAATTCCTGAAAGCCATCAAGGTTTTCTAGGTCGGATGCTGCCAATTCTCGCAAAGTAAGGGGAGATGCACAATCCCTATATAATGGTAAACATGCTACCAGTACACAAGTCAAAGGGACTTGAGACTTGCCAGTGAGACCATTTGACCGTCTCGCCAAATTCGCTCGGTTCTACTTGGCCATAACGGAGCGTCCCAACGGCCATTGAGCCCTAGTCATTTTCGTCAGTAGGTAGATTAGATTGCGTGCAGTAAAACGTACATTGCAAGGTGGTGGACCGTAGCACTTTGCGCGCGTGCTTTTACTGTACTATCAAATGGTACTTAGCATTTATAGCCGAGCAAAAATGCTAGAAGAACCTACGCCAAAGATATGTCGCACCATGTAATTGGATTCGTTGTGCACGCGAGTTGGAGCTACTATATGCGCGTTGGTTCTGACTGTATTGAACTTAAAAGGGGATAAGCCTTATAAAGCCTAAACACGCTCGCAAACAACTACAAACGCGTTCTCATTTAACGCGTCCAAACTAGCCATGCCTGCAGGTGCGATCTCAGCCGCGTTGATCTCTATGAAAACGTGTAATGATATGTTTTGTAAGATCTGATCTATGATCCGGACCAAAATCCCGAAGAGAAACGGGAAGTACGCCAAAACTACCGAAACCTCGCAAAGGTCATCGACGGTTTGTTATGTTTTACACTACTATGTCTTCCTATTAATGGCCATGGACTACTAGAACACCAAGCAAACTTGAATGACAACAGTGCAGAAGTATTGGCTAAACACATTACTCATGCCGATGAACTATTCTTAAGAGGTGATTTACCCTTCATAACTCATGGATATCGTATTGCTATATTGATTCTTCAGTAAAGGGACCGCAAGAAGCAGCACTCGACTCCGCATTGCTGCTCAAAGCATCGAGCATGGGTGCCCAGAAGGCGCGTGCGATGAAATCTGGCTCAGGCAACTTCGATATCGACGAATTCGTGTCGAAACTAATTACGTACATGGGTGGCCGTCGAACACTGGAAGATCAAGATCCTGATGATTCCGACGTTGAGCAGGATGGTGACGCGCCTCTCGATTGGGAAAGAATTGGTCGTAAGGCACTAGCCAAAAGCCACCGAGCGCCGGTGCCTAGTTTCATGCAAGTGAATTTGCCGATTTTGACGGGCACAGGGATGACAATCATATGAAGGTTGGGTCCCTTATCTCTAGAACAAAAGAAACGGACCACAGGCAAGCGTTCCAAGCTTGAGAAAAACAAAGAAGACGAGAAGAAACCGCAAGAACTAAAAGAAGAGGACATTACGAGATCGCAGAACGAGACGACCAAGAACGTGTTGTTTGTGGGTTACAAATTATTGCTTATCTATGGGATTGAATAAATAGCTCACAGCTTTCTTCAATCCTGGAAAACGAGGATGGACCTATCAATCTCTTCAAGTTGATCGTCAATCCCAAAGATTTTGCGCAATCGGTCGAGAATATGTTTTATTTATCTTTCTTGATCCGAGATGCCAAAGTTGCTCTTGAGATCAATGAAAACGGAGAGCCAGTTGTCTGTAAGAAATATGGCCCCTGCTGGTCTGGATACAATCACTAATTAACACTTTAGACATGTGCGAGCAGCCGAACGATCAAGACTATGCCGACGGTCTCAAGAAGCGTCAAATGGTCATGGAATTCGATATGACGACCTGGAGGGTAAGTTATCTGTAACCATTATCGACTCGGATGTAATATAGACTCTAGCGAGCAATCGAAGTCTTTAACATCACGGAATCAAAGATACCGCAGCGGCCGCCATCGCACACTCGATTAGGAACCCAGTGGTTAGGATAACGCATAAGCTTTAAATTCACTATACTCCGCCCAGAATAATTTGTACCTCAAGTAACATAATTTTCGCAGCGAACAATATATATTTACCACAATAATTATGATATCACATCTTCTGCTAGTTTACGAACAGCAGATCTTGGGATTGAACTCGAATTTCAGCCCTCCAAATCCATCATAAATTCCGTATCCAAGCTCTTGCTTATCGCTATAAATGTGCGCGAACCACCCCACCCCACCGCCAATCACTTGCTTCAAGAATTCGCAATTCTCATCCAATAACACAAAGTAATCCTGCAAATATGTAGGGGATTAAGCGAGGTGTGATATGTTATAAATAACACGTACATTTTCGTTCTGCACATTGGCCACAGCGTTCGGACTGTTCGGTTGAACACCTGGGGATGTGACAGATGGCCAGCCGTTCTGCGTGGAAGTTTAGTCAAATAAACAATCTTCTTCTAAAAAACCAACCTCATCAAAGTACATCTTCTTGCCTTTCCCGTGGTCGATGAACCATTGCAAATCATCGAGAACTAAAGGCCACGACTCGTTTGCTATTGAGTTCACGTTACTGAGAGCCTCAACGACAGACAGAGGAATTGCAAACCTGTCGAAGCATTGGCGGAAAAAAAAGGAAGCATATGTATATTGATTGAATCTATAGCATCTAGAACATCCTGGGCGCCGCCGCGCTCCTGGTACCTGTTGTGGTGTATTGTCATGGCTGGATAGTGCAACTTAACGGAAAGCCTTACCCGTAGGCTAATTCAGACACAGTAACAGGAATTCCAAGCGACGACAGATTTGCCTTTGCGGCAATAACTTGCTTTGTTAAATCCGCCGGGGATAACACGTTATCAAATAGAGGTTCAGATCCAAATTGCACGACCCGCGTCACAAATTTGGCCAAGGGATTAGCATGAAGAGTAGCGAATAAGGAATCTCGTCGCTCAATCCACTTATCATTTCCATCGAAGCCAAACTAATGAGTAGATTTTGAAGTCACAGTATAGTATTTAAATCATTTACTTACCCAGACTAGGGCATGGACCCCCAGTGAACTCGCCCATGCAGCTTCAACGATGTCGTCGCTGAGAACAGATTTTAAAATCAAGAGTGAAAATGCTCGAGGAGGTAACACACTAGAAGCCCTCGCGGTCACAGGCACCGTAAAGTCGAACGTAGCGCGAATTAAAATGGTACCTGATATCCAAAAATTCCAGAATCAGCTGCTCGCGGCTTTGGCCTTGTATAAAGTCAGTTTGTAGACGAATTGAGAAAGAAGTGCGCACAAGCTGTGACTTCGTAGCTGAAGCCGAGGAATGCGTATTCGGTTGAGGGGTCGCACCACCAGCCCTCCAAATAACGAGGTATTAAAAGGGGCATCGTGAATCCGACAGCCGGAAAACAGAGCTGGTCAGGGATTGGATGGGTGAGCGGCAGCACCAACGCCCGGATGCCAATGGTCAACAAGAGCGACGCGAGGAGGTTCAAGTTCATAGAGGATCGGACGTCTCCACGTCAGCCGCCTCGACTCTTATATGAGTCATCGGTGGGAATAAGAAACTTGACTTAACACCAATGACATCCATTTGAATGCATCATAGCGGATTCTCTTCAATCCGGCAGTGCAAGTCGACGAAAAATTAAAATAGTATATACCGACGCGCCGTGAGAAAATGGCACTGACAACCACATCGTGGCGCATGGTATACCTATCATTATTGTCGAACCAATTGTCCGAAAGTAGACCGTCAATTTATTATCTCGTGTACGGAATTCAATCAACTCACGAACAAGACGGAACTCGAGAATCCCCTTAGTCACTTCATCATCTACGCGGAACTTGAACGTTTGAACGACCACAATCGTGAGCTTATAATTAATAATCATCAATTCGCTAATCGTAGTCCGTGTCATGGGACATGTAAAACGTCGACGCCGAGTGGTAACATTCTCTCGTCCTTTAAACACTCCATCTCCCACGATGTCTTCTGCAACTGAAACCAGTATTGGAGCTGGGTTCACGTAAGTAAGATAGAGACTTACGTGTTTAGAAGCCTCAGTTGCAGAGAGAATATTCATATGGTCCGGAACGTCTCCATCGTTCTGGCGAAAAAAAAAGTTGTCATCGCCCAAACTAGAATCAGTAGTGTACACACCAAGAAATTTTCGTCAAGGTTACGAAAATTCAATCGCAGATCTAACGGTAGCTGTGACGGTAAAACTAGAACATGTACCGTTGGTGGGAATGGACGACTGGGAGACAGCTTCTTGGACATTTTCTGCACCATCGACGTTAGCTTCGACCTTGGCCATGGGCATATGAAGACGAACCGAGGCTACGATCAGTCCTAACCTGATGTCCTGCCTGCGACTCCTGGCCTTGGATCCTACTAGAATAAAGAACTCCCAGATACAATCAATGATGTACACCCCTTCGTGAAAATCTGTTCGGTGTATCAAGGGTATCCGGGTAACCTGATAGTAAAGTGAGCTATCATAATTATTCAGATAACATGCATGACGAACCGCTGCGTCTGTTTCGGTTTGTACGCGCCACACGATGGGGTCTGTTGTAGGCGCTTCCTTCCTCCACTTCCAATAATCAGCTTTTGCATAATCTTCACCACCAAGCATTATCCAAAATATTTCGTCATTGTCACTCTCGCCTTCATAGAGCTCCACGGGACTCTGGCCCTCTGGCACAAAGGTTTGTGCATATTCCAAGGCGGCCTGACGCTCAGCCTGATTTGAACCGCAGCCATACCAAACGTAGATAGTATTTAAGATAGATAAACAATAGCTGAATGCTGAACATAAATTTTTGACCGACTATCGGGACCGATGTTAATTCCATTCAATTTGAATATGTAAGACCTACGAGATCAATCTCATCAATGTAGATCACGCCGTTATTTTGCCTGATCAGGTGCATTGTCGTATTCTCTGAGGTCCAACGATTTCGGGAACCCTTTACATTGGTCAGCGCGCTTGTACCAGTCCATTACAGAATCAACCTCACTTGACGGATGGCTAGTCGGCCACCCAGAAGATACACTAGCTGTGGAGGTTCTGAATATCGATCTATCGGTTTCTACAGGAAATATGAGCGACAGGAAGGTAGAGTTCTTAATATAACCGACAGCGGATGCTCCATAGCGTCTGGAAAGCTCTTGTATCTTACGCTCCTCCTTATCGTTGGTTTGACTTTGTCTGCCTCGCCATATCCACAAATTCGTGGAAACTAAACCATCGAGCTTTGACTTGTAGCGGTGTACTATGGCTGAAACTTCTGCATCATAGAATATATTAGTATCCTTGGAGATTGCGGTTGCGGTTGCGCCTATGATATTCAAGACTTCAACAGAAATAGTTTGAATAACGGGATTAGATAATTCGATATGCGGCTGTGACTCGAGCAAGTAGTCAACATTTATGTCCGGTAAAGGGTTATTATCAGATTCTTCGAAAAGTTAGTATATACTGCCGCATTGTTTCTGAACCGTACCTAGATGTACAAGCTTGATGGTAGTAGGGGCAGAGGAGCCTGTAGACTTCTTATCAAACATCGCGTTGTTGACGAAACGAGAGGCATCAAGGGGAATGGCTGGCCGTGATAGCGTTCCAATTGGAGACGCAGAAGGCGTCACTTCTTCTTTTAACGTAGGTAACATGATGGAGGAGTATTTGTCGAGAGTTGATTTCCTTTTCTCTGATTTACTCTCGGAAGTGACAACTGGTGGCAGGATTGCGAATCTGGGCATCTGGTGTTGCAGTATCATTTTCAGTCTGCTGACCGAAAGTAAAGGCAACATCCATAACCGTTGGTCGGCTCCCCGCTGCCGGGACGCGCGCGTAGCGGATGGCGGCGTGTATGGGTTGATCATCCAATACATCTTCACGTAACTTATGTAATGAGGATGGGGACTTGGGTGGCGCCACAACAGGGACTGATTCCACGGCCCTGTGATGCGCTGTCAAGCCAGGCAATGCCCTCCCAATACGAGATGTTCGCTTTGACTGCTCAGGAGGTGCAAACGGTGCCGCAGACGATTGTTAGGGAGGATACTTCAATGCGGCTCGTTTCAGATCCAGGTACCATGCTACGGAACCCATTCTTTATCGAGAGCTCAACCGCGCCAATGGGTTGACCTATCCTTGTCGGTATATGTGTAACTTGCAGTTCTGTAGCCTCGGCTTCTGTAGTTGAAAAACTGGATGAAGTCCAGATTTTCGCCGTCGCTTGGCTTGGAACCCGGACTAAATTCGTTGCAGAAGGTTGGTCCTGTTCCTTAATTGCAGCCTGCACGTCTTTTACCTTGCGCGGTTTCTTTGCTCTATCTTTGGTAGGCTGATTGAACAATTTAGGCGTAACGCAATGGAAAAATGATGATTGCAAGAGTCCCAACATTCAGTACATGCACGAACGGTAAAATATATAATGAAGCTGTGAGTAGATTCGGGTGCGAGTCAGGACCGGGGCTAACGCACATGACTGAGAGGCTTTGCGGAGGCCGGATGGAATTCAGTAGGCACGCGCGTTTTTTCAACGTCTTCCGCGCTCGCTGGCCCTTTCCTCACGCCCAACTCATCAACATTTGTGAATTCAGTCTCGACAGGAGACGGAGATGGTTTGTATATCGCCATGGTGGTCGCGGATCCTAGACCAGGCGCACCGTCAGGTGGCATTTTCCTCAACAGACTAGCATTCCTCTCCAGCTCCGCAGAAGTTTCTGTAACGCCTTGAGAAATCGATGGTAGGGATGCCCTTGTTCTCAAGAACTTTTTCGTGGGTTCTGTCGACGATGGCCTCGGAACACCGGTCGTGGCTGAAGAATGTGTGCTAACGGACTTAGGGGACCCCGATGGAGAAGGCGTGGAGTTTGATGCCATCACTGGTTGCCAACGATCCAAAACTGACGATTTCCTCGGAGTGCGGGATTTGCTCGGGGGACTGGGAAAAACAGGAATGGGACTTTCCAGCTGCGAACTGATTTTGACCATGCTCTGGACAAATCCTCGCCCCTGCAACCGGCTTATGCTTGGCGTAAGTTCTTTCCCAGCCGGCGGCTTTTATGAAGGCAGGAGATGGAATAATCGAGGAAGAACTTATATTAGACTGCGGATAATGGCCGTGGTTCTGGCTGGATTGGTCGCGCGAGGTAGGTGGTTGCAGCAGGCAGCTTCTGCACGGGCATAGCAGCGTACGAAGAACGGGGGGGATGACGTGGATTGGCTAGAGATGGGGATGAAGAGGTAAATCGGATCGCTATTTGGAGTGCTCGGACCAACGCCTTGAAATTGGGAAACCTTTCGCTCGGAAGACCGTGAAGATGGACGGTCACCGTCCTTTCTCGAGTAGGCTCCTGGCAGGTGTGCTAATTGCTCGTTCCCTGATACCTGGCCTTTGGTATGGTAGGGGTTGTTCCCTTGCCACCAGGTATTGGAGGAAAAATAATTTGTTCTTTCGGATCCGTTTTATGTGAAATCGCAGGATCATCGCCGATTCCACTAAATTTCTGAGATGCAGAGTGCCTCTCATTGCCCCTAGCCCCCTGAGGCGTTATGGCCCGTTCCACTGCTTTCTCGTCGTGCCTCTTAGTAACGGGTGGGGTGCGAGAATTGGCGGCGACAGATATTTGGTCAACGCTAGTACTCTCCTGGAAGCGCACGGTAGATGGTCGTTGCCCAACTAAGCCCGGCATAGCAATGCCGCCTCTACCAAAGACAGGATGAGGGGCAGCGATAGTTCGAACGTTGTTCAAATTGTGTCGGATCTGTTGCATCCTGCTGAGGAGCATGCTTGTTTAATCTTGGTCCAGTTGCACGACCACCAATGAAAGCAGCCAGTGACATTGGCTCAGATTTCTTCTGAGAGTGTACCTGCGACATTTTCGAACTTGGTGAAAGAGGCTTCTGAGCGCTGACGGCCGGTTCAACGTTGCGCCGCCCACTTATGAATCGTCTCGACGCATCAACTGAATGCGTCTCTCTCTCTATAAATGTGTGGCCGGAGTCTGAGCGCGTAGCGAAACTAGGTGTTTCACCAGAGACTTGAGCTAATGCGGATTTAGAGGGATGATACATGTCTGCGTCACGACTTACAAAGCTCTGCAGGCTCTGGACCACGACTTCGCCGTAGTCTGGCTTTCCGCGCAGCTGCTATTTCCTCTTCCAACCGTCTCTGCTCTGCCTCATCGTCCGCGTCGACTTGACGCTGTAGCGCCTTGATCCGGTTCGTCCATTCCGCCAAATCTGCTTCAGGCTTAAGTATGTCGTAATTACGGGGTCGTGAGGGGCTAGATAAGGTGTCCATGAGTTTGGTATTCACACGCGATTCTCGCTCCGGTCGCTTTGGTATACAACGAGAACGGGTACTTCAGTGACGGTATCTCGGCGGTGTGGCCAAAGACAGGTGAATCGCACGTGATCAAAATATAAGAAAGCTCAAAACAAAACACGACATTAGTTAGTGTTAACATTACAATGTAGCCTCGTCAGGAGCCTTCCAAACTTTAACTGTTCCATCAGCACTGGCGGTTATCATCTCTCCTGAATCTGTGGGATGATGTTCAGTCCAAGTAATAACCTTATGATGCACTTTTGTCGGCGGATCCGGAGGTAGTACTTTGGCCTATGATAATCAATGAGGGCAGCACACTGGTTCCGATGCCGTCGTGACTTACATCCATCAAGTCCATGCCCATATCATTCCATTTCGTCGCCGCAAACAACAGTGGCTTCAGCGTGCCCAAGCAACCCCACGCGGCAGCGGTATGAAGTATTCACGTGGCCCGTGAAATCATTGAGTAGTCTTCCAGTTGACATATCCATCAGGCGGATGTGAGAGTCGAGCGATGTGACAAGGTAGTCTGATTGTCCTGAGTAGGTACCACAGAAGTGACAGGTTCTGTAGATCCTCATAAGAATTATAGATCGCATCGCGCACGCGACTTACGTCCTATGAAATCGGTCCGCAGTTCACCCATACGAAGATCGTATGTCCGAACATATCCATCAACAGAACCCGCGATAAACGATGGTGGCACCAACGTCTAGTCTGTATCGTGTCCCGCGCCTCTTCCAGGACTTGGATTGGTTGCCTGTTTTGAGACTAAACAATCTTCGTGTCAGAATGCAACAAGAGCTTCCATTCAAGACTTGCCGCAGGTCCCATAGCCTCACGGTCGCATCATAGGATCCTTCGTACATCACAATTAGAGTAGCCCCTTTTCTCGTGTACAACGCGACGTACCACTGGCTACCACGCTGGCATCTTCGTTGAATTCAACAGCATGGACTTTACCCAAATGACCAGAAAGCCGCCGCAGGGTGCTTGCGGTAGCAACATCCCAGATGAAGACGGACCTATCTCCACCTGCTGATACAAACTTGGCGTTGTCGTGGGCCCTAGATCGCGGTTAAGGTTCAATAAAGGTTGATGGTGAACGTCTTACACTGCAACTGTGAGGACCTCGTAGCCATGTGCGGAAAAAACCTTAATTTCAGAACCAAGCGCGACGTTCCATAATCGTACAGTCCTATCTGTCCCCCGGTCAGGGCATACTTCGCGGAACCCTTCGAGTAGCGTGCGACGTTTTACAGGTCCTTTGTGAGTATCCAGAGTGGCATGGAGGCTGCGTGCCAGAGGGCGCGGGCCGCGGGACGGCGCCATCTGGTTTTGGTCAACTTAAACGTGCGTCTGCGGAGCCGTAATTTCTTATCCGCTTTCCGTCATGTCCAAGCGCCCGCTCTCCCCCGGCTTTGCTACCACATCCAAAGCGCCTGCAGGGTCCCAAGGACGCACGTACCAAGGACACTCGCTGCCCTCTCTCTCTGACGAGCTCATCTTGTGCATTTTTCACATCTGTCTTCAGTAGACTTATTGCAGCCCAGGCAACCGTCAGAAACTGGTCAAGATTGGCCCAGACAACGAGCTTTGGAGGAAGATTTATCTGAGAACTTTGGCCGATCCAGGCTGCGAGGGGGTAAAGGCTTTGTCAGCCGCGCAGACGGATGGGAGGTAAAACCCCTTCCACTCGAGTGGTAGGAGATGAAATCAAGGACTGGAAATGGATGTTTCGCATAAGTTCGAATTGGCGAAAAGGCAAGTTGTTTGCGCGATAATATCGGTCGCAAGTTACACCCCTTCCCCTAGGGCGTTGCACAGTAGAAAGACTGCACGTCACTCCCTCAGAATCGGCACAGGATTCGCATCAGATACATATATTATTAACTGGCCCTTACATCATTTCCGCGTCCTCGAGCCCTCTACTTCTCCGTGGATTTGCTTGTCAGGTCCAGGTTCTTGGGGGCTGTCTCACAAATTGCACTGCCCTACCGTTCATTCAGGCCTCTACCATATAACCGCGCTTGCCCAAGATCAATCACTTACAAATGCCAGTCATACCAGAATTGCCGCATTTCTTCACAATGGCGAATTATACATTTTTCACGTAGATCACTCAAACCCAGCCTCGTCTAGGTTGGAAATGACCCATTCACCAGTCAGAAGATTCGCAAGGACTTCGTCGATATCTCAGGCAGTATATCACCACCCCTTTTAGTTGCGTTATCAGAATCATTCAACCTTTCTATTTATGATTTGTCGTCGGGCTCTGTCAGGACTCGCAAACACTAACTTCATTTACGTCTTATCCTCCGACATCCCTGGTTTTATCAGCACCTGCCCCTGACATGTATAAGCTAATTCTCACCTACTCTGTGCCTGTATACCTAGGCACTGGTCTGTTGGCGTGACAGAACTTGTTATATCAGTCCTTCACTTGCTCAAACGCAGTTACGTCTAAATTATCCCTTCCTCCTTTACCGCACCAATCGTCGATCGCACAGCCCATGTGCGTGGCGTCAACCCGATCTACGCGAGCGGTTGACGTCCCCCAGGGATGGATGGATGAAACAGCTTCGTTATATGCAAGAACAATGGAGCCGCAAAGTAGCTCGGTTTCTGACACTCAAACTGATGGAAAATGGGTGATTTTAGCCCCACCAGACCCAGCGATCTTCACTAGTTCATCATCAAGTCCGGAGACCTCGGTGTCCAACTCTAACCCGATGCAACTCTACTCGCCAACGAGCTTACAATTATACCGCCTTTCACTTCCATCACCTTCCCCTTCAGTTTCTGCTCCCCGACCGAAGCTTATATTTGTTCGGAATTTGCATGGTCATAGTGGTCCCGTATCATCATCGCGGTTGCGGATGGCCGATGTGTGAGCCTGGGCGTTGATGGAAGTATCTGGGTATGGATTTTGGAAGCAGGGACATCAACAGAAGTATCTGGTCTAAATTCCGAAAACGCGCATGTTGACAGTGG
The DNA here is from genome assembly GCA_015039365.1 of Amanita rubescens. Classification (NCBI taxonomy): domain Eukaryota; kingdom Fungi; phylum Basidiomycota; class Agaricomycetes; order Agaricales; family Amanitaceae; genus Amanita; species Amanita rubescens. The sequence continues at coordinate 23,763 of WION01000676.1, forward strand.
CGCTGTCGTATTCGATGAGAGAAGGATTGTCACTGCGCGAGGAGGTGATATCATGATACGGAGGTTTGATATGTGATTATAAAACGTTAGAGTCCCCTAGCCGATTCGCCTTGCTTCCGACGAATGTTTTTGTATCGGAGATCTTATTGAGGTTGCGTGCTTTTCTCTTGCTTCGATGTGCCACGTTGTAACACGGTTGTCCGATATTCTTGTAGGCGACATGTATAAACTAACAAGTGTTGGAAGAAAGAATTCGATGTTTTCCGACAGCACGGACCCGTTATCGTCCAATGTCTGAACAGGTTCCTTGGACATCGATGAGATCGTTCACTATACATTTTAGGGCAAAATACTTGATCGCCGAACTCTTCTGATGCAGCTATCTCATGGCCAAAGCACGACCCCTTTCGTTTTCACTCTAATGCATCAGTCCCGATGTGCGTGCTTTTGGAGCCGAGTGAGCGCATCTTAAATCTACAGTAGAATCCAGCTTAACGCGCAGCAGCTGTATGAAGAACATGCAATGAGCGCATTTAGTAATCGGTTTCATGTCTGCTGCGCCCACCAAAACTCTTTACCTCGATTCCTGCTTCGCACATGTCAACAAGATTCAAGACGCATGTCCGCTAACACGAGAATAGCACAAATAAGTAATTTAATCCACTTCTAGAGGATGATCACAGGAGATGCATTATCTGAGCCTATCGGACCACTCCATGGAATACTCGGGCTCCTAACAGGGTAAAGTAGAGCAATTAAAAGCAACGATCGCGTTTGCGGAAGATAACAGAGGTTGACAAATATTGCAGCTTGGAGACCTTGAGTTTGACCGCGACCGATTGTTCTTCCCCCGTCGCCGGTCCAAAGGGACCGGTTACAAGCTGTCAAGTTCAGAAAAGTATTTATACTTCGTAGATTGTTCAAGACTTTGCCTCTTGAGCTCTTGCGACTGCCAGCAAGTTGTATCTGACAAACTAATGCACGCCGGTCGAGACTCCCGCCAAACTTCCGGGCCCGCTCCTATAGGCCAACAGAAGCCAATTGGCCGTCCCGTCACTTTCCTGTCAGGGAAATTTTCTGGGAAAACAGTCCGTACCGAGTTGCAGGAAATTCAAAAGGCGGATCTAGG
>WION01000677.1:0-24858 GCA_015039365.1 Amanita rubescens
CAACGCGCCGCAATGTGTCTTCAGACGGAGTACCGAGATAATGGAGAATCTGGTTCAATTGGTCCACATAGCTAGAATAACCAGTGAGTTTGAGAAAGGTCATACTCCCGATCAACATACTCTCTGCCTTTATATATGGGCTTCCCACCCAGTAATTCTGCCAAAATGCAGCCGACGGACCAGACATCGATAGCTGTGCTCTGATGGCCGTTGGAAAACGATTTTATCCGCGGCCAGGGTCACTCACATAGTTGGCAAAGCTAAGCATAATCTCGGGGGCGCGATACCATCTTGTGGCGACATATTCGGTCATGAACCCGGAGTTGCCGGCGACTCTGGAGGTTCCTCCGCCAGGGGTATAACCTCTGGCCAGGCCAAAGTCACAGATCTTGAGTTCACAGTCGGCGTTAACCAAAAGATTACCAGGCTTCAAATCCCGGTGCAGGACGTTCGCGGAGTGGATATATTTGAGTCCGCACAAGGTTTGATAAATGAAGGATTGAAAATGAGCGTCAGTCAGGGGTTGTCCTGAACGGATCTGAGGAAGGAGTCAATCAACATATGCGTGGATTCGATGGCATCCTCACAATCGCATGTAGATCGGCCTCCATGAGTTCTTCCTAAACTTTCATGTCAAATGTGGTGTGTTGCGGAACTCGGCCCTTTACGTACGTATAGATATACTTCATCAAATCCCCCATCTTGTCGAAAAACAATATCCATATCATACAAACAAGTGATCTAGCAGATCATCAGTCGCATGTTGGGCGGTATCGAGTACTCTTACGTTTTTGTGTCCTCTAAAGTGATGCAGAAGCCTGGGCGGAGCCTAAGTATACAATTGGGCGATCGCGCTGATAATACCTTATCTCTCGCAGACATCTCTTTGTCAAGATTCGCTGCATGGTGGATGTGAGAGGAAATTATGTATGCAGTGGTTCCGATATATACTTTTGTGTTGATGTTGGTGATTTTCTTGATGGCGCATCCTTCGCCTGATCGACGATGCCTTGCAGCAACGACGCAGCCGTAGGCACCTTGACCTAGTTCTTTGACGAATTCGTATTCGGCATCGACGACGAATGTAGAGTTGAGCGCGGTGAAACTATGCCTTGGCATTGGTGCTCGGGCACAATGACGGTGATTGTAGGAATTAGGGAAGACATGGGATATCTGGCTAGCGCCTTATGACAATCGCGATGGTGATAAATATCGCCAAATAGAGATGTGATCAGACTCCTACCCAGTCCCAGCATCGCTCGTTATGTAAGCATGTCGCTCTGGAGGGACTGGCAAATAACATGCGTCAACAACGTCCCGCGTTGTCACCAGTTGTCACGTTTGGCTTCGGCCGCGGCGGACCTTGAAATGTATTTCTAAAAATATGTACGTCGTACAGCGTCGGAGGAACGTCGAAATACTAGATGTATATATGCACTATCCTTCTGCTCGACAATGCCTGAGTTACAACAGCCACAAGTACAGGGCATACAGCCACTACCTCAAAGGGACTTTACGGCTATATTGGATGCATTTGATGCATCTGGCTGCTCAATTCCGGACCTCGTCATTGCTCTCTTGACCGAGCGGCGCTTCAAGAGCAGCGCATACACTGCTCAGTGCTGAGCTACTTCAGCAGTCTGGTGACGTCCTCAGGAGTCTGTTAAGACATGCCAAATTGCCTAGGAATGCTGAGAAGGCTGCTTGTGAGGCTCTGCACCGTGTCTATGTGCGTGAAATCAAGGACCTTGTCAAGCCAAGTGCTGGATGGAATTTCTCGGCCCAACAAGCAACACCAGAGGATATTGATGACTTTGATCTTGAGGACTTGGCTTCGGATGTAGCTGATACTGCTCTTCTGCTCTGGGCTCTGCTCGATATCTTGCTATCTGTACAGACTAGCAAGCTCCGGGTTGTGTATATCACAGCACGTCTCAATGACAGCCGGACGGCAGCGGTCACAACCGTTGAGCATACTCGGGTCACATTCAAGGTGGAGGGATACTTGAATATATCAGACAAAACGTCATACAGTCACAAATGTGAAACTCACCAGCTTTTGTATTTTCGAACTGATCACTGAATGGCTGGCAGCGACAACTGACCCCCCGGGTATCGGCATTAAGCAAGGTGAAAACAGCAGGTTCAATCTTCTCTTTTTTGGATTTCTTTCTCGAGTACGTTGAGGGCTTCTTTTTCTTCTCCTTCCCCTTCTCGTCATCCTTCTCATCCTCGGCATCATCAGAGTCATCCTTCTCCTCCCCCTCCGCCTCCTCCTCCTCCTCCCCTTCCTCCTCTCCCTCTTCGTCGGAAGCCTCGTGGTCCCAGGATGCCGCTGACCGACTCGTAGAAGGCCCCAGTTTAGTTTGTTTGGCAGTCGATGATGTACCTGGTTCAATTTTGATAGAAGAAGAATTGCGCTTTCGTTTCTTTTTTTCGTTTGCGAGAACGTCGAAATACTCCTTTTCGGCAAAAAAAATTGCAGTACCCTCAAGGGTCGGATCACGAACGCAACATCCAAATCGTTGCCAAAGAGCTGATATAGATGGAGTGGCACGCCATTGGATAACAATTGCGATGTCAGGTAGATCCATACCCTGAGCATCCCTTAGTACATTGTAAATTTGCGCTAACGTGAACTCACCATCCCGAATGAATCGGTTGCCATCAGACCCCACGTTTCACCCCAAGCCAACCGTCCTGCTTCATTCCGCTTGAACTTATCTGACATCTCTGAATTGAACCACTTGACACGGTGGTGTTGATCTTTAGGCAATAAGCTTCGCAAGAATAGGCCGGCTAAAACAGACTCGTTGATGTTGTCGAAAAAGACCAGAAACTTCGGCGGTGGTGGATCACCAAGCTTCCAGTTGCATAATAAGAACGAAAGGTCCCGGAACGTGCGAATGGGATTGAGAATTGGGCAGACGAGTATCTTGATGTTGGTGCGATCAGTAGAGCAACGGGAAATGAATAAAGCTTCTTCACGAAGGTGCAAGACTTTCTTGACGTTGTCGATTACACCTGATGACATTGTTGCCGATGTCGCTAGAGTTGGGCAGGGTTTACGCTGCAAATAACGAAGACGTCCGATTTCACGGTATTCAGGTCAAAAAGTTCCCCACTGTGAGATACAGTGGGCTTCGTCAATGACGATACTGATGACGTGGTCATTGAAAGTCTTATCACTGAGGAGCTTCTCAAAGCCGCCTTTAGGCCGCATCAGCTCCTCCGGATTGACGATGATGACTCAATATCGAAATGAAGCAATGAGCTACTCAAGTTGTGAGCAAATATGTTGAATATGCAAAGAATGTCAAAGGCTCACCCGAAAATTCCATTCTGTCGCAGTTTTAGCCGATATGAAGATTCCTTCTATGTCCAACCTGCTCAAAAGCTCCGTATTTTGTTCCCCAAGAATGTTTAAGGGTGTGACAATGATCTGGATTCCTTGTGGCCGGAATAAGAGCGGCATCCAGAAGGTTAAGGTCTTCCCACTGCCAGTAGCCGCAAGCGAGATGACGTCTTGGCCACGTAAAATCGCATCACAGACGCGAACCTGCCATAGACATGGCCGTCTTCCGAGATTCTCAAGTGTTTTGGCCCGGATTTCATCGAACGATGGGCAATACGGATCAACAACCATATCTGTTTGACTAGACATAGAGAAATCGCCGAGATTGGCTGAAATTTTGAGTCAGAGGGTTAGATATGGTACAAGAATTGATATACCACTCACCTTTTGTCAAGCCGAGCAATTGTGGCCAGGGGACAGGCGTGCCATGCAACTGGATGATACGGCACGGCCAACGCGCGCTCAAGTTATTCAAAGTCCGAAAAGATGTCACAGAAAGTAACGCAACCGCGACGTTGTTGACGCATGTTATTTGCCAGTCCCTCCAGAGCAATACGCTTACATAACATCGTCAAGCTAGCTCCGAGGGACTGGGTAGGAGTCTGAGATGTGATCGTGGTGATACCCGCGACGCCATTACATAATTTATTTTGACGCTACGCTACGCGCTATGAGTGAGGACTTCCTGAGGTTAGTCTCCCAGGCAAACCCTGCCGTACGTCGGTACCAGCCAGCGAACAACGGACTTTCTTCATCCTTGGTTTCTCCGTATCAAGACAACTCACCACAACTTCTCGACCCTTTCTTCGACGACGATGACGACAATGTCCCCGACTCTGCCTTTGGCAGTTCGCTGCCCATGCGCTCCCAAGAAAGCGGTTTGCCATTAGCCACTTCAGCTGCGCCGCAGGCCGGCACTTCACAAACAACTTTAGGGAACGGTCCACCCCAGGGCTGGAGCTTCGACGACGGCGAATTCCAGAACTCCACATTTAACGGTTCTGCCTCATTTCCAGGACCAGAGAAGCAGCAGAGGCCAAAGCCAGCAGTCAAGCGCCGGTGGAAATGGCCATGGGAGAAGGAGAAACAGTTGATTGGCCAGAGGATCATCGCCCTCAATAATCCTGCCGCCAATGTAGATTTTGGTTCAAATTCAGTCTCGACCAGCAAATACAATGCTGCCACCTTTGTACCAAAATTCTTGTTCGGTGAGTTTTGTTCTTCTTATTCTTCTTCGACCACTCATCTTGCAAATGATTAGAGCAATTCTCGAAATATGCCAACTTGTTCTTCTTGTTTACTGCATGCATCCAACAAATACCGGGGGTGTCACCAACTAATCAATATACCACTATTGCCCCGCTGGCGGTGGTTTTGTTAGCATCCGCTTTTAAGGAAATACAGGAAGACTTGGTAAGCAAATTCATTTAGGTTTTCCGTTGGTTACCATATTTTGCCAGAAACGCCATCAATCTGATTCCGAGCTAAATGCACGGAAAACAAAGGTCTTGACACCACAAGGAACGTTTACAGAGACAAAATGGAAGGACATTGCAGTTGGTGACGTAGTTCGGCTGGAGAGCGATGATTTCATACCGGCAGATATGATTTTACTGAGCTCTAGTGAACCCGAAGGCTTATGTTATATAGAGACATCTAATTTGGATGGGTGAGTTTTCTGCATGATACGTTTTGAACTGTGTTTAGACAATGTAGCGAGACAAACCTCAAGATTAAACAAGCATCACCTCAGACGGCTCAGCTTGTTAATCCCGCCGCCGTTCTGTCATTACATGGTTCACTGCGATCCGAACATCCTAACAATTCATTGTATACATACGAGGGTACGCTGGACCTCATTACTGACAGTGGCGTACCGAAGCAAGTTCCACTGGGTCCGGATCAGCTGCTATTGCGTGGAGCACAGATACGGAATACGCCATGGATATATGGTCTTGCCGTATTCACAGGTCATGAAACCAAGTTAATGCGCAACGCCACGTGAGTAAATAGTAATATTGTACGTTATGCACACTGATTTTGTGACAGAGCGGCACCTATAAAACGGACTGCTGTTGAGAAACAAGTCAATGTGCAAATTGCATTCTTATTCGTTTTCCTTCTAGCTTTGTCGATTGGTTCCACGATCGGCAGCAGCATACGGACATGGTTCTTTTCAAGCCGACAATGGTATCTATACGAAGGGACCTCGTTGTCAGGCCGAGGTGTGTTGGTTTCGCAACGAAGTTCAACTGAGTTTTGAAGATAATTTCAGCCAGGGGTTTTATAGAAGGTTGTTACAGGGTCAGCCACAATTCTTTGTTCTGATTTCCTCTTCTAGACATCTTGACTTTCATCATCCTATACAACAATCTCATTCCAATATCTCTCATTGTCACCATCGAAGTCGTCAAATTTCAGCAAGCTCTCTTTATCAATTTCGACCTAGACATGTATCATGCTCGTACTGATACACCCGCGATATGCCGTACGTCCTCGCTTGTTGAAGAACTCGGTCAAATAGAATACATATTCAGCGACAAGACGGGGACACTCACTAGGAATGAGATGGAATTTCGTTGTTGTAGTATTGGAGGAGTGGCATATGCAGATGAAGTGGAAGAGACGAAAAGAGAAGGGGAAGATGGCAAGGATGGGTGGAAGACGTTTGACGAACTTCGCGCATTGACCAATGAAGGCGCAGACCCATTTCAAGATGCTTCATCGATGGGCCCAATGGAAATGCAGCGTCGGGAGGTTGCTCACGAGTTCTTGACATTGCTTGCTGTTTGCCACACTGTCATTCCTGAAGTGAGAGATGGGAAGACGGTGTTTCAGGCTAGTAGTCCGGACGAGGCAGCATTGGTCGCTGGTGCGGAGGTTTTGGGATATAAATTCCATGCAAGTCGCATTTTATTCCTTTATCAACTCAAAAGCTGACCTTTTATGAAGACACGCAAACCGAAATCGGTATTTGTAGATATCCAAGGACAACAGCAAGAGTTTGAGGTCCTCAATGTCTGTGAATTCAACTCGACAAGAAAGCGAATGTCGACTGTCGTACGGGCACCAGACGGCAACATAAAACTATATACCAAAGGTGCTGATACCGTAATATTGGAGCGATTAAGCAAAAATCAGCCATATACGGAGAAGACTCTCGCACACCTTGAAGTATGTTTTGCGTTTCTCTCTGCCGTGAGGGTTTCATACCTATATATTACACAGGATTACGCTTCGGATGGCCTACGAACTCTGTGCATTGCATACCGTGATATACCCGAACCGGAGTATAGACAATGGTCTGCCATCTACGAGCAAGCAGCAACGACCATTAATGGACGCAGCGAGGCTCTAGACCAAGCAGCTGAATTGATTGAGAAGGAATTGTTTCTTCTGGGTGCGACGGCTATTGAAGACAAACTACAGGAAGGTGTGCCGGACACTATCCATACGTTGCAGATGGCCGGGATCAAGGTAAGGCACACATAATGTGAAACGTATGATATTCTCATTTGTTCCCCAGATATGGGTTCTGACAGGCGATAGGCAAGAAACAGCAATTAACATAGGAATGTCATGCCGTCTGATCTCAGAATCTATGAATTTGGCACGTATCTTCGTCTCCACCTCCGATTGGACCTTTTCAACTCCATATAGGTGATTGTGAACGAGGAGAATGCACACGATACGCACGAATTTATTACGAAACGACTCTCCGCTATCAAAAATCAAAGAAGCACCGGTGAGCTGGAAGATTTGGCACTTGTCATAGGTCCGCGTTCTCTTGCATTCCAGACAAAATTCTATTGTTCATCGGTCTCTAGATGGCAAGAGCCTTAGTTTTGCGCTGGATAAGGAAATTTCAAAGACCTTCCTCGAGCTTGCAATCATGTGCAAAGCTGTTATCTGCTGTGGGTTCACCTTTGACTGGTTTGTTGGGAGGATATAACATCTATCTCAGGTCGTGTTTCACCTCTGCAGAAGGCGTTGGTTGTCAAGCTTGTCAAGAAAAATATGAAGTCGATTCTTCTTGCGATTGGCGACGGTGCCAACGATGTCAGCATGATCCAAGCTGCTCATGTTGGTGTCGGCATTTCGGGCGTGGAGGTATGACCGATTTGGTGGGTTAATGATCGCAGAGACTGATGGGCGATAGGGTCTCCAAGCTGCGCGTTCTGCAGACGTTGCGATCTCCCAGTTCAGGTTTCTCAAGAAACTATTACTTGTTCATGGCGCATGGAGTTATCGTCGCCTCTCAACACTTATTTTGTGTGCGTTGCGTTACCTACGCGTTTACACTTCTGCCTTGCTGATGATCGCAACAGACTCTTTCTACAAGAACATTGTTCTCTATATGACACAATTCTGGGTTTGTGCTGAACATTTCTGATATTGCAAAGCTTGTCTAACCTTTACCCAGTATTCCTTCTTTAATAACTTTTCTGGACAGGTTGCATATGAATCATGGACGTTAACGTTTTATAATGTCCTTTTTACTGTGCTCCCTCCTCTTGTTATCGGCGTGTTTGACCAGAACGTGTCTGCACGAATACTTGACCGATATCCTCAGCTCTATATTCATGGACAGAAGAACGAATTTTTCTCGAAGACGGCTTTCTGGCTATGGGTTACGAATGCATTATACCACAGTCTCGTAAGTGCAATCAATTTAATATCTCATCACTAATGAGAGCTACTTTAGATTTTGTTTGGGTTCTCCGTTATCCTGTTTTGGGGAGATCTCATTCTGGAAGACGGACTGGATGCGGGTCTCTGGCTTTGGGGAGCAACGCTTTACTTTGCGGTCCTTCTCACAGTCCTTGGGAAAGCTGCTCTGATATCAGAGTACGTCGCCAAGTACACCAACAAACTTTATTGCTGAAAGGAGACAATTTTTCACAGTATTTGGACCAAGTACACCGTTGCTGGTGAGTAGTGACATGAATTTCCAGGACAACAAGATATACACCTTAGCAACTAGCTATCCCTGGTTCATTCGTCTTCACCATGATATTCCTTCCAATCTACGCGACTGTTACTCCTGCCATTGGATTTTCCACTGAATATGCTGGCATTGTACCTCGTCTATGGACCAGCAGCGTATTCTATTTCATGATCCTCCTGGTTCCTATATTTTGCCTTTCGAGAGATTTCGCATGGAAATAGTATGTATCTTTACAATCAGGTCTCTATTGACTAAGGCATTATCAGTTACCGCCGGACGTACAAACCGCTGTCGTATCATATTGCTCAGGAATTGCAAAAATACAATATACCCGATTACCGGCCGCGGCAGGAGCAGTATGTAGCCACGATTTGTTGCCTTATATTAGAAGCTGATTCTCTTTCAGGTTCCAAAAGGCAATTAAAAAGGTTCGTGCCGTACAGCGGATGCGGCGGAACCGCGGGTTTGCCTTCAGCCAGACGGAAACTGCTGGAAAACAGGATCAGACGAAGCTGATTCGGGCTTATGACACGTCAAAATCAGATGCGCGTCCGACAGGATATTAAAGTAGCTAATGGACTGGGGCCAATGTAATTTATATTAATGGATACATGATATTTTATTTCTTGCTACTTATCATGCGGTGCTGAATGGCTGTACAGACGGATGAACAGTAGAACACATCGATCGGTCCGCTCACGTGGCGATTAACACCGGCTGTGCAGGATGACGGTACCTTGGGTCGTAACAGGTTCAACACCTCCCCTGACAACGAAAGCTACCACATTCAAATACTTACGTCTGCTTACTTGTTTGAGGACCCTCAACTTTTCATAAGTACTCCTTAACAGCCACAACTCTATTTCCTTTCTTTTATCTCTCGCGTCCGGAACGCTTGATTTCGCAGTCAAAACTCGTGACAGGATCACGCCAAATAAAGATCTTACCTTTCTTTCCGCATCACTGAAGGATGTCTCTTAAAGCTGAGCTTGAGAACTGGGCGGCCGCCCTAAAGGCATACGATGAAGAGAATTATGAAGGCGCCCTAGAACTGTTTTCTGTACGTGCCAATCGAGTAACGGGCTTATTCATCATACTTATTCTATCATAATGAAATGTGCCAGGGCATCGCCGATTCTTCCAAGATACTCACGAACATGGGTCTTATATATGCTACTCTTGGTGAACACGAGCACGCGATAGAAAAGTTCATCGAGGCCATCAATCTCGACCAATACTTGGCGATTGCGTGAGTAGATGGGAAAAAATGAGATGGGGTTGTTCTGACCTTATCCCACTATTTAGCTACTTCCAGATGGGCGTTTCCCATTTTCTTTTAGGCGAAACCGATGTGGCCTTGGACAACTTCGACGAAGCTTTGTTATATCTCAGAGGAAATCAAGATATGTACGTATATTTCGGCTGCCAAGTTTGACAGCTTTAGATGAAGATGATTACAGAAACTATGAGCAACTTGGCCTTAATTTCAAGTTGTATGCAGCGGAGGTTCTGTTTAACAAAGGGATCTGTCTGGTATACTTGGATCGCGTGCAAGAGGGATTGGATACCATGGCCGAGGCTAGAACATTAAAGGCAAAAGAGGACCATGCTATCATCGATGAAGCAATCCGTGACCAAGGCGATGGCTATACAGTGTTCTCCGTCGTATGTTACCTCAGATTCTTATTTGATCATAAACCTAAACATTTGCATAGCCTGTCGGCGTCTTGTACCGGCCGTCTGAGAAAAAGCTGAAGAATGCGATGACCAAGGACTATATGGGAAAAGCAGTACGTCGTACATGCCGTTCCAGAGTCATGATCCTTAGCTATTGCCCAGAAACTTGTAGCGGCTAGTGATGCCACTGACGTCTACACAGAATTCTCTGGTGCCGCTCGTTTGAGAGACGGCATCTCCCCAGCGGGCATATTTGTCGATCGGCCTGATACCAACGCCCCCAACCTTTCACGTAGTGCTACGGCACCTTCTTCCAGATTACCCAGGAATGGTAGGTCTTTTTTGTTGCCTCGTAAATTCCATGAGACTGATGGGCAAGTAGAAGGAAATGACCCTATCTCCCGACCGGCAGCTAATCTCGCGCGCGCCCAGACTACCATCAATGTTCCCGCCAACTTCCGTGAACGTATAGCCGCGATCCCTACCAGCGCTAATACCCCGGCCATTTCCCGGAGCAATACCTTGTCCAAGCCTAATAACCCTACCACCACAGCTCGGAGCAACACCATGGCGGCTCCTGATCGGGTCACTCGCAGCAATACTCTATCAGGTCCTGAGAGATCAAAAGGCTTGGCAAGTTTGAGTAGAGGACCGAGTGCCAGGCGGGCTCCTACCTCACTCCAAATTCCGCCTATTCCTGAGAACGCTTCCAATGACAAAGGTATGAGAAATTTATGTCTCCATTCCGAGCATCTATTTACTCAGCCAGAAAAACGTGTCTCGGAATTTTATGAGAATTACCTTGACGAGTATGATGAAAGTGAAAGCGTCGGCCCGGAATCTGCTTCGACGCCAACGCCACCCGCCAATCGAACGCCGAATAAAGCGCGTGCGCAACGGGCGAGTACCATGAGTCGTAATTCTGGACTGCGCAGCGCTCCTGTTGGTGGATCGATGAAAAGGAGAAGCACTGCAAGACGATCCACTCGCGGTAACCCGAGAGCGTTTGAGGAAGAAGAGGAAGGATATGGCAGCGGCGATTATGAAGAAGTTTCATTTGAGAAAATCCGCGTCAAGGTGCGCCAGTATGAAAGTGCATTTAAATCCGACTAATTGTCCGCTAGATTCATTACAATGACGACATTCGTGGAATGGCATTGTTACCCGATACGAGTTTTGCAGAGTTCATGGATAAACTAACGAGCAAATTTGACAAGTCGATTACGGATCTTGGGATCAAGTTCAGAGATGAGGACGGAGGACACGTGTCGCTCCGCGATGAATCTGATTATGAGCTTGCCCTCGAGACGGCTCGAGAGGCAGCTAAGGGCAAGTCTGAAGGTAAACTGGAAATTTGGTGTGCGGACCTAAAATAAGATTTTATTTGATTTGTGTGTAATTTACGCTTACTCAGCACGCTTTCGTTCCTTCTTTCCTTCATTACGACTCTCCTGCTATGGGCCTTGCAGGGAGAAAAATAAAACAGCGCATTGGCGCTGACCCAAGGAATCTTTCATGGGTAGATGGTTTGTGTCATTTTTCGGCGCTTTTTTGGTGATCCCTAGTCTAATTCTCAATAATCTTTGGGTTTTAATCAATTCGTCTGTCGTGCTCTCTTCGGTATTTATGATCAGATGCATCCAGATTTGGATCCACCTATCTTGCAAAATTTGGATGGGATTCTAGCAAAGGGCTGGGAGTGACAGGAGACGGACGGACATCCCATATCAAAGTATCCCATAAGTTGGATATGCTGGGCATCGGTGCCGCAAACGTGCATGATCCAAATGGGATTGCATGGAAGCAGAACAGAGACTTTGAAAATCTGTTGCGAAGGCTGAACGAGTCTGCTGACGGGGAAGGGGAAACAAGTGCGGGTAATGAGGGGACGAAAGTTGAGGGGTTTGTGAGCCAAGGCAATGAAGGAGATGGGTCGGAGGAAGTGGTGGAGAAAAGTGAGAAGAAAAGAAAAAGAAAAGAGAAGTCAAGAGCAGAGGAAGACAAGAAGGAAAGCGAAAACGAAAACGAGGATGAGGACAGGGATAGCAGAAAGAAGAAGAAGAAGAAGAGCGAAGTAGAAGATGGAAAGAAGCGGAATAAGAAGGACAAGGAACACAAGTCAAAAAAGAGCAAGGGGAACAAGTCGGAAGAATCGGCACCAAAAGCACTAGAGACGTCTGCGCCAACTCCTATTATACCACGACATAGAGCGTAAGTACGCTTCTTACATCGGCTAGCAAAGAATGACCGTTCCGGATAGACATAGAGCACGCGCTATCGCAGCGAAGAAAATGCTATCTGGGTCTGCAACAGCGATTTCTGAAATTCTTGGAATTGCTCCCACTTCATCTGAGTCTGTGACGCCAGATGGAGAATTGACAACGCTAGATGACGATGTTACGGCTAAAATTACGACGTCAAGCAAGAGCGTAGCTGACTATTTTAAGGAGAAGTTATTATCTAGGACATCGGGTTCCTCGACAAGTAAAAGCGACATCGATGACGACGCATTTGACAAGCCGAGAGGGGGGATTGGATCGAGAAGAAACGTTAACTCTGTAATGTAATAATATCCAATAATTAGCGGTGAAAGTTTCCTCCGACAAACGTTGAACACGTCCTGGCCCCACGTTAGAGCATAGCCCATCGAGAGCGCTATCACCCTTATATGACCATCTTCCCCTTAACTCTCCCCCTTCCTTGTGTTCGACCCTTCTTCGCTGTACCAGCGCTCTTGTTCTCAACCTATTGATTATTGATTCGTCATCGCAATGGCTACAGGAACCGCCTCTCCGGGCCGGGCTCTGTCCCCAGACAGCCAGGTCTATTTCAGAAAAGCCAGCATTGCGCTCATAGGCTTGCGTGGAGGTGCGAGCCCATGCTTCTCCTCCGTCTCTCTCTCTCATATAGACTATATCTCAAGCCGGTAAATCGACCTTGGCTAGCATCATAGCGCGTGCGTTGAATTGGGAAGTGCTTGACACTGATGCAATATTTGAACAACAACGACATACACCCATCGGAGTATTCATCAAACAGAATGGCTGGGACGCGTTTCGGCAGGCCGAGTCTGAAATCCTCGCAGATGTCCTCTCAAACAATACGACCGAAAAGGTCATTGCCTGTGGTGGCGGGGCCATCGAGTTGGAACGGAACCGACAACTCATCCGTCAATTCAAAGAGTATGGTCTCGTCATCCATCTTCTGAGAGAAAAAGAGGACATTTTTGAATATATGCGCAAATCGGATAATTGCGAGATGGATGTATTCTCCTGGGAGAAAACGGTTGATCTCTTTCGGGAATGCTGCTCTTTCGAGTTCACCTCGCTCACTGTACCACTATCACCGTCGCCGGGGAAGGTTGATCAACGGTGCTTTCTCAAACCGGTGGTACAAGACCTTTTCCGTTTACTGCAGTTCATACATGGAGTGGATACAAATAAGGCGTCACGGAATCCTGGTCACCGAACATACCGTCTCCCATTGACTTATGACGATGTCCGTCATGCTATTCCAGTAATCGATCACCTCTCTATCGGAATTGATCTCTGGGAAATTCGCGTAGATCTTCTCAGGTCGTGGGATCTCGACTTTCTTTCCTTTCAAGTTGCTACTCTCCGGAGACACTCGCCACTACCCATCTTATTCACCGTCCGTACTACTTCCCAGGGTGGCAAGTATCCCTCTCCCGAAGAGGATGACCACACCGCTATCAGACGCCTCAGCGCTTTACTCGAGCACGGGTTACGACTCGGTGTTGAGTATCTGTGTCTAGAAGCGACTTATCCGACCCAAATCAACGTTATTATACCACGTCTGTGCGGGAACACCACAATATTAGGTTCATATCATGACTGCACGGGTTCTCTGCCGTGGACTGGGCCTCGAATGTGGCAAATATACGATTCTATTGTCAAGATGGGAGCTGGAATCGCCCAGATCACAAACACTGTCAGAGGATGCGAAGACAATATGAGCTTGCGTCAATTCGCGGCGAGTGTCGAACGAGGTCCAATACCCCTTGTAGCAATAAATTTGGGAGTTGACGTAGGTCTAGCTCTCCGTTGCTGGTTATCATATAGCTAAAAGGAAGTGTAGGGAAAAATAACCCAAGCGCTCAACACCGTTCTAAGTCCAGTATCACATCCACTACTTCCAAACCAAGCGACGTCAAGTCAAATAACCTACAATGAATGTCAAAAAGTACTATACCTCCTAGGCCTCCTCCCTCCAAGGAAATACTATGTATTCGGCAACTCGATAGCACACACCATGTCCCCTACGATCCATAATACAGCTTTCAGCTTACTCAGCCTCCCTTACACGTACGAAGTTAGAGCAACACCATCGGTAAATGACTTGAAAGAAGTCATGGCATCCCCTTCGTTCGGGGGTGCCAGTGTTACCATCCCACATACTCGCGGCATTATCCCCCTTCTTCAGCGCCTCTCGCACAACGCACGCGTTATAGGTGCAGTGAACACTATTACACCCATATCCGGTGAAGGATTGGCAGGAGACAACACTGACTGGCGGGCGATCAAGACCTGTCTATTACGTTCGCTGACACCAACCCATGCTGTTACGTCTTCGACAACTGCACTCATCCTCGGAGCGGGAGGCAGTGCCCGTGCAGCTATCTACGCTCTTTATCAAGTCGGTGTCATCAATTTCTTGATATACAATCGCTCGCAGTTACAGGCTCAATCAATGGCCGAGGAATTTAGGAAGCTAGATTCGTTATTGCGTATAGTGGTGCTAGAAAAGTTGAATGTGCCGCTGCATGCGCACTGTCCCTCTCCGACAATCATCGTGTCTTCGACCCCAGCAAAGGACCGAACATCTGGAGACCCCGAACCGATTGACCTCGGGCTGAACGAGGATCATTTGTCTCCTACTGGAGGTGTTGCATTAGAACTTGCGTACGACAGTCGGACAACAAAGCTACTTACACTCGCACAAAAGAGGAGAGCGGAAGGATATGGGTGGACGAGCGTGGAAGGTATCGACCTACTGTTGGAACAAGCCTATGAGCAGACGCGCATATGGACTGGCAGGAGAGCACCAAAATCACAGGTGAAAAGCAAAGTTATGGAAATTTATCATCAATGGCTCGCAGAATCTTCCCCGAAAATACCTTCGGTCGCTTGCCCGGAGGTACTAATTCCCGAGGGACTTGATGCATAACACTAGGACTATCGTACATATATGATTTGATCTAATTTTAACTTATAGTTTATCACCCTTGGAGTAGTTGACCGCCGACCGCCGAAATGGACCCGAGAAAGCAAAAAGAGTTGAATAGCCGAAGAGCATACTAACTATACATGTTAATAATACATTCCAATCAAACCCAAGGAGATAAGGAGAGAGATAAGTAAAAGATAACGACATGGGGAATGAAGAAAACGGATGGATGAGATACGAGGAATAGTCCCCCTCACAGCCAATACGCAACTTTACGCACATGCTCATCATCATCCAGTAAGACATTGGTCACCCGCGGACAAGCTTCTTTTATCGCCCTCACAGTCGACTGCCTATCCACATGACACTGAGGAAGACAATCCGTCGCGAGCGAAACTTGCCTGAGCGCCGTAAACGTAGCCAACCAACGCGGAAGCAAAGGCAAGGTCCATCTAGAAAACGCAAAACTCCCATCGGTGCTGAACCGTATAGTTTCTACCGTCGGGAATAGACTCGCTCGCGTGGCTTTTGTTGTTGGCACCACCACCACACCATCGTTATTGTTGACGTCGTTTGGTAAATCATCCCATACGACTGGAACGACGAATTCGAGCGTTAGCGTTCGTGGTTGGTAGTTCTTGATCGCCGTCGTGATCATTTTGTTGATCATCTCAAAGTCGCCGAGTCCAAAGGGACGTTGGTGGACGGGGAGAGAGAGCGAGAAGTGGCGGAGGGCTGGGAGAGGTTGGGAGCGGCTGAGGAAGAGTTTTACGTTGGCTGGGCTGCCGCCGATCGAGCCGAGGCTGGGTAACGAGAGTTTCCATTTCTTTGGAAGTTTTTTGCCAAGTGAACATTGATAGTGGGGATGTAGATCCACGCTAGTGAGATGAGGATGGCGAAATATGAATAAAAGTAGGTCCAGGAATGGGATATGCGTTGATATAAAAGCGACGTGGTTCAGAGTGGGAATAGTTAAAGATTGAAGAAATGAAGACCATTCTTCTTCCATGACGCCTGAGGCTTGCAGAGACAATGAGGTGATTGGAGTTTTTCTGAACATGTCCATCATCCAAGAGTAGAATGGATTGGTGAAGAAAACGTTGGAATGAAGCCTGAACGTTCTAATTGACCGATCTTGCAACTGCACCGACATGGAATTGCCACGATTGCGAACAGTCATTTTTTTCATGACCGCCGCATTAGGGGAAGAATGAACGCCAAACAGACTTGAAACGGCAGATATCTGACGATCGATAAATGCACGGTGCTTAGGGACTGCTTCCGCGTCTTTCTCTGCAGTGATAAGAGTTTCGTACGTCAAGAAATAACCTTGCCGTACGTTGAGCGTTTCGCACTTGCGCTCTACGAGTATCTCGAGGAGCTTTATCAAGTCGGTGCGCCATTTGACGGAACTGACGGCTATGAGTCCATTGACCCAACGTGAGTCAATGTTGCCAAAGTGGAGCGTCACCTCGCGAATGCGCTCCGAATGCGAGATGAATGTGAGGAGTCGGCGAAGTTCATTGGCAAAGTAAGTAGCGTGGTTGAATTTGACGGATAGACGTTCGAGATGCGGGACTATTAGAGAGCATTGCAAACCCAGCAATGCAAGCGTGTACCGGCCCTCGAGATGAATTTCTTTTGCCTGTAAGCCGTCTCGGATACCAAATCGTGAGAGATAGAGGGGTATGGCTAGGAAGTGGAGTTGACGTGACGTTTGAGCGATGGTATGGAGGTCCACGGTGAGGCATTTGTCCAGTACGAGAAGAATTAGTTCCGTGGTTAATGAAAGCAGGTTGAGCTTTTGATCAGCGAGTGCTGGTTTTTCCATCATGAAATGGAGTCATGGGACGAGCGGTGGCGGCGGACCTGTCAGCCCAACGGTTTATATATATTCAATCCATAGCGGCCGTAGTAGAACTTACGGATAATGGAGTCAACAACGGGGCTCCAGGTTAAGCGCGGACCTAGCGGCCTTCTGATCAGGTTAATTACATTTAATTGCGGGGACCGCAGTTACCGAGTAGTCTATTACTAGAGACGGGGTGTTGTACAATGTGAATAGGCATTATATTATTCGTAATGTAAAGTCCTCTAGTACAATAATATTCATACAGACCTGTATCAATATGCCTTCAATATTCCATCAGGGCGCGCCCCTGACCCGCAATACAACTGCAAAGCGTCAAGGACAAGAGGGAGCACGTCTTCGTGTACGCTCCTCCCCCACAATATATCCAAGTGTTCGTATCCCCGCAGCCTCCTTACCACAGTGTGTCCGGGCAACTGCGTGAGCATGACGTCAATGTCCACCAGACTGTCCGAGTCGCCGTACAGTAATACAATGGGAGTAACGATGTTCTTTGTTGGGAAACGAACTGGATGATAGGAACCAGTCGTGGACCGGCCAATGGGCGAAATAACGTCGTCGTCGTACATGTGAAACGCGGCATTGCGCATAATTTGAAACCAATGTACAACAGACTTAACCGACGCAAACGAATATAGATGCGCGTATGCAGCGATTTTCTGATCGGTGGAGATGTTCTCGCTACGCCAGTCAAATAACCAGCGAAGGGAGCTGTCAATCACCTTGGCGAAGATAGGTGGGTATAAAATAGACTGCCACATTGTGGCAGATGACAAGATTGATTTGCGACCGAAGAAAAGGAACATAAGGGCCGGACTGGGGTAAGAAGGTCAAGGCTAGGTTTTCCTGGGGGATAAATCACACTCACGATGATTTGACGAGTCCATCTACAAAGGGGGCGGCCAAACCTCTTGGGCTTATAGCAGGAGCCAAGGCGATGAAGACATTAACTTTGTCATTTAATTGCGGATGTATGCTAAGTGCTGCAAAGGCTTGCGCGGAACCTTGACTGAAGCCGACATAACTTAAAGTTGCAGCTTTGGTAATGTCGAGGATATACTGTATCGAGTCGGGAATATCGTGCCATGCAAAATTATCAATGCTTGAAAGCAAGTCAGAGTAAGACTGGCATAGGATTCGCGAGACCGACCTGAAATCCCAAAACTTGGATTCTGTGGGACTATAATGAAGGGACTTTCTCGAATATTTATTTCCTCTGAAATGATGAGTGAATGAATGCGGTAGATTTACAATACACCTCACCTATTATTTCCGAGCCAAACATCGTATCCTTGTTCAACAAGGAGAAAGGGCAAGCAGCGGTTTGAATTTGTGAGACAAACCCATATCTCGCTGTTCATAAGCAAGCCGTGGTGAAGGTATACTACGGGTTTGCCTGTGCTTGTGCCGGGATTGGTTGAGCGGTGACCTTTCCTGGCGGGAAGACGATGTAAACCTAGGAGATAACCGTCTTTGGTCAATACGACATGTTCTTCAACGGCATAACCGTGGATGGAGCAGAGATCGCCAAAGTCTCTTGCTTTGAGGATCTGATCTGAGATAATCTTTTCATGTGAATGCCTCTCCCCTTCAGCACCGCCGAGAAAGCGGAAGATAGCTCGTGAGCGAAGGTAGAACCATTGAATGACAGGTTTTGGAAGGAAAAAGATAGCAAGCTGAAGGAGTCGTTCGATTGCAAGAGCTGCGAAACCAAGAAAGAGAGCGAGGTATTCACGTAGGAACAGACGCCCAAGGAAAGGAAGACGAGCCATGAAAGGAAAGCTAGTACGGAAGATCGCGGAATCTTTTATGACTCTCATTCATCCACCATTTAGACTTGTCTTTCTCGCTTTCGTTGCCTTCTTAATCTGGTGTCTCATCCCAATATCAACTCCACCCATACATCGTATCCACGATCAAGTTGACACCGTACTAAATGCAGCTATTTATGACAGAATCATCACTCTTCACTCAAAAGACCCACTCGCTGTTTTAGCCATCAACGACCTTCAACACTCATTGGCTTGTTACGTACATCAAGGCATCTGGTCTACACGATCTTTCTCACTAGGTACCCTCTGCTCCCCTCCGCCTCGCAAATCATCAACTCCCGCGTTAACCTTGTGCTCCAAACTGCGCACCAAAAAAATACTTCTCGTCGGCCCAGAGTCTACTTTCTACTTGCACTCTCTCTGGCTAAATTCTCTCTCACAACTATTCAATACATCTGGCAAATGCCTTGGACCAGAGTTCTGCACGTTCCATCATGTCTGTCTCGATCGAGCCATCGAGGCTTCGTTACCCACCACTCGTGTTAAAAAGTTTCCGAGTTCACGCGATCTCCTGACTTATGGATCCTCTATTCTTCGCTTTATACTTTCCACTACTCTGTATGCGTCTAACATTCCACGCGATCTCGTATATACAACACCCATTATCGACCCGCGAACCGGCGTACGCACCAAGAACAGCTATTGGATGAATCAAGCGCGTAAAACGGATATACTAGTTCTAAATCGAGGCCCTATACCTGCCCCTGCTTGGACCTACTCTTTTGATCTCGATCCTTTAGCAGGCAACTGGTCATTTGTCGACGATTTGTATTCCAACGCATCCACGAGATACTTTGGTTTAGAAAAACAAGGGGAGCGACTAGACCTCTCGCGAACGTATTACCATCGGTATCAAAGAGCCATACGAATCATCAATGCTGCACTCCACGCGACCTTGACCGTATTCCTTCCAGGGATCATGGATACTCTCGTTGCAATCCAAAAGGATGATGCTATAATAGTCTGGCATGGAACATGGTACCTTAATCCTATCTGTACTAACTATGGTAGTCCGAAAGGATTTTCCATCGAACCTCAGATTTTACCTTTGTATGACGACATAACGGTGGACCCTTGGACCTTGTATTACAATGCTCAAGGTGCACGGTTTGCTGAACCTTGGTTTCTTTCTGATGCCAAAATTTTACAGTGTACATGCACGACAAGCTATTGCCCAACCTTCTACCGCATTTTGGCATAGTATATTTACCACTCAGCTTCCCCCTCGCACCTGCCAACGTATCATACAAAGGGACTGGGGAAGGAGTAAAGAATGTATTTGACGAAGAGCGGAAAGAATGTATCAGATACCCTTTCCATATCCCAGAAGGCAAGGCATTAGAAACAGCCTTTCTGGGTGGACTGGTGGAATTACTAGAGCAGATGCAGTAGCAGTCGCTATATGAAATCTATTTTTGAACAACATGTCTCTTTTATCCAACTACTCGACCTGCGAGATCTCTGACGCCCTCGTAAAGCTAGGCGTCAGCAACGGGGGCCATCTCGTCGATATTCGCATGGTTTCTCCTGCAGCCCCGATACGCATCTGCGGGCCAGCATATACCGTCAAAATAGTGTTCACATCCGACACTTTAGCCCCTAGCATACCAAAAGACCACTTTGTCGATACCATACCCCCCAACTCGATCGTCGTCATCGAAGCTCCTCACCGTTGAGTAGTAGTCACTCTCCTTCCTCTTTACTCCTACCCTATACAACCCTCACCAGAAGCCAAAAACGCAGTTTGGGGAGGATTAATGACGGCGGGCGCACAAGCACGGAATGCTTCCGGAGTTGTCATCTCCGGCAGGTGCAGGGACATCGCAGAACATCGCGCAGCCAACTTTCCCGTCTTTGCACGATCTCAATCAACACTCGGCCAGTCGTCCTTTACACGCCCTTCCGGTGTAAACGTTCCGCTTGTTATTACCAGCGGTGACGGTAATGATGCTGTACACGTTCAGCCGGGCGATTGGATCATCGCTGATGAAGATGGCGTCGTATGTGTTCCCAAAACTCTAGAAGAGTCCGTGGCAGAATTAGCTGCCAAAGGGAAACAAGTTGATGCCTTATGCTTGGAGGATATCAAGGCAGGAAAAGGTGTACAAGCCTCTTTCAAGAAACACAGGGGAAAGTGAGCGCGTGCGGCCCGGGCGAGAGAATACATTAAACATTAGATATATACTATATATGAATTACACGCGGTATACACGAGTGTCGTCTGTGTCACCGTTGCGAGGGCTTTAGACGTTTAGTGCTGGTGCCAGCAATGGACTCGGCCTGTGCCTCGCGAATCGCGCTCCGACTTAGGCAGAAATCAATATGCGCGTTTAATCCTTCATTATCAGTTAAAATAGTTTTATCGCATACGGGGCACCGGAGAGGTTCGCTTCGCTTGGACGAAGATGAGGATGCTGCACCAATAGTGCTCGCAGGTTTCGCCCCATGTGTTACCTTGCTGGCTCTTGTCTCATGATCGGCTGGCGAAGCATAATTAGTGCTGAGCCCGCCTTGAGGAGCTCCGACACTTGGAAACGAACGGGCTGGAGCAGACACGGGCGGGCGAGGCTTCAATTTTGGTACGTCTATTTTTGTTTTTCCTGATACTGCAGAGCTCTGGTTCGTTGGTTCGTCTTCGTCTTCGTCATGCTGACTCGGATCCAGATCTCTTTCGTCGTGCTCGTGGAAACCCGGCATCGATTCGACGCATTCCTCTGGGTCCTCGTCTAGACTCTCCAAGTCTATCAGTTCATGAACCTCGGGTCCGTCAATTTTGCGTCGCTTGCGCGGTGAATTACTATCAACAGGCCCGAAGAACTTGACAGGAATTCTTTTAGCAAGTGCATACGACTCTGAAACAAGAACGAACCCGCTTAATGCCAGTATTGTCGGCTGTTCGGAGGTCTTTCAATTTCGTTACCCTCAGACCTATCAGCCGCAGCCTTAATGGGAACTCAGGCATCAGCAACTCCTTGCCTATCTGAGCGAGGTATTGGCGTAATTGCTATAAACGTGCGGGTCTGACTTGTATCAGTTACTTACCGCAAGCAACTCATCCTTCTTCTTAATCCATTTATTTGTTGATTTGGCCCTCGTAAATACTAAATATGTATGTCAGAAGGTATAACCTCCGTAAATGAAATTAATTACCTTGATAGGTATCAAGTTTATATTTAAGCGTAACCGTCTTTCCGGTCCAACCGTTGGTTTCCATATCTTCTTCAAGCTCTTCAGCTATCTCCTCCAATTTTTCAAGAATTTTCTGCTTATCAGCGAGTGGAGTGAAAGTCCTATATACCTTCTTACATCGCAAGTAGGCATAGACCATAAATCATACCTCTCGGCCCCAATGCTCTTTCTCTCTTCCCGTTGATGCGCTTGAACTACATTGGAAGCAATGCCAAGGTATGTTCTCAACAGAAAAGCAAGCCCGAAATGCTTATCCATGAGATATACTACAGCGCGGTGTGTGAAAATGTCTCCACACGTCTGATGGCGTGATATGCATTAATGATTGCTATAAACAATGGTGCAACTCACCTTTATTCCGATGGAATCCAATAAGCGCTCGTTTACCCTTCCTACACCAGGAATTTTGCGAATAGGAAGATCCCGCATAAATTCGGTTATGGATTTTGCGTCAAACGGTAAGTGAAACTGCCCATTTGGTTTGTTCTAGTAGAAAATGAGAACGATTCCCGCGGCGACACCAGACAAACCTTGTCAGAACATATCTGTCGAGTATTAACAGCTGCTTAGTTCGCAGTCGTATCCGAATGCACGACTCACTTTCGCGAGCATCTGTGTCAAATGATTAAAAGAGGTGCTAGAATTACGGTCGCTCTGGTGTTTACCTTGTTGGGTGCTATCCCAGCGCTCGCTGTAAGCTTAGTCACCTCAAATACTTTGCTCCGCATCTCTGCCACACATTCATTACCAGTCAAACCATGTTCTTGGCAGTAGGAAGTTATGCTGATAAGGCAGGCGTGAGCTGAAGCCCAGGGGGACCAGAATGGGACTACTTGCTTAAGATAGCCTTCATCGCAGCCTGCGATTGACATGTTGGGGTCATATGTTTTGAGGATCGCCATTACGTTGCCAGACATTTCCGTGTACCTCGAAAAGTTGAGGGATATTAATATTAGATCCGGACACAGTTTCTTTGCAATAAAAGCTGAGGAAGATTCAGGGCTTGGGCCGCTTTACAAAAGATGGGACAGACATGGCATTCCTGAACGTACACCATACTTTCTGGCTTCATAAGATGCTGTTGACAACACTCCGCGACCTACCTGTATTGAAATCAATTTGATAAGATAAAAAGGTCCAAAGGCCACTCACGCCAAACGGTTTGTCCTTCAACTCTGGGTTGAAAAGCAATTCAACGTTCTGAGCGACGAGTTAGGGATACCGTAGTACCAAGATAAGGAGATGATACACTACAGCGAAGAACGCATCCATATCCACGTGAACGATGATTTGAGACAAATCCCGTTGTGCCTCTATTTCTGAAAGCTGGCAAGTAAATGAGCTCGAGAAACGTAGGCGACGGCGCTTTCCTGACCATGCGATCTACTAATGCTTCAATTCTGTCTGCATAAGACGATTAGGAACGCCACAAGCGAGCATCATCTTGCATACTGATATCGGCGCCTTTCATGACTTCGTCTCGTTGCTTTAAGATCCGCTGTATATGCTCTGTCAATTCCTTGTCTTTCCTTTTCTCATTCTGCATGCAGCGTAGAAGACAGTTAGCCGTCATACAGGGATCCAGGGTGTCCCCCACCTCGTAAAATTTCGACCCTTTGGATGCATCGGCAATGATACGGTTGATTTCAGTTTGGTCTTTCGCCAGTCTGTAAGAACGTATGTTATTAAATGCCTCGCATCTGGATACTTTTTGAGTCATACCCTGCCTTCCCTGTGGATGGACCAGCAAGACGTTTGACGAGACTTTCGGTTTCCTGGGACACCTGCTTTGGCTCTGTCCCTTCTTTCTTCATTCTCTGCGAGACGACTCGAATGGACGCGCGTGTCACACCACGTGGGACCGCGACGCGCGACGCGTGCACCGTGAGTACCACAAATCTATATATATATCATAGGCTCTACGCGAACAGTGGGGGAACTAATAAAAATGTAGAAATAATTTACCTAAGTGGGTATAAATATCACGTCAAGCCCAGCCTGATTAATGCAAACAGCCTTCAGAATGCATCATCCTTCATGAAAGACAGACAGGCGAGAGAAGTATCCCAAATGTCATTGTCACCAGAAGACGAGCGAAAGAACGCCTCAAGATACTTGGGCGAATGAACCCATTCATCAGAGGGTCCCTGTTCTATCATGTTCATTGGTACAGGGGAAGATGTCAAAAATAATTTGAGGTAACCGGATTCCAGGTTTCGATCTGCAAGGGCAAACGAAAGTGCCTCGGATCCGGGTTTACTAGATCCGACGTGTAGGGTGCTGTGCTTGGATAGTGGAGCGGTCGAAAGAGTCGGATCAGGATGATATAATACGGTAATTCCATGACAATTGGCGTCCATGAAGAAGAGATAGGGCCAGAGGTCGTAACTCGACTTGTTTCGTATGACAGCTGTGAAGATGGCCGATTGGTCGCAACGGATCGTAGCTTGCCCATCGATAAGTAAATTTGGTTCCCTCCTTCGCCAGGTAAGAGGGTCAAGACTATAAATTTCCATCTTAACCAGGTTGAATAGCGGACATTCGAGATTTTCAGAATGTAGTTGCAAATGAAAGCGGGCTGCGTCGTTAATGGCTTCTATTCCTGATTTTCGTTCGATTTTTAACGTACGGCGGCATGCTGGGGCCAATAACTGATCATAACGATCAATAACGACGTCTTGACGATCTATTTTCAGAGACATGTCCGCCTGCGACTTGTCGTTCACGCGGATGACATTCAAGCTCAAAAGGCTCGGTCGTCCATTATTGGCTTTGGTGGGCAAAGAGCGCCTTAATTTCA
>WION01000678.1:0-24853 GCA_015039365.1 Amanita rubescens
TACACGCAAATTTCCATACGTTTCTTAATAAGATCGAGTCGGGGAGGTTCTTCCCAGTGCAAAATCTGTTGTTGAGATTCTTGCTGTTGCAACTCGTACCAGGTATAGTGCGGAGGTGGCGCTTGTTGTTGCGACTGAAATTGAGGTTGCAGAAGCGGTTGGAGGGGTTGCGATTGCACCGGGAGTTGGTGCTGAAACGGGTGCTGCTGCTGCGTCGGTTGAGGTTGCAATGTCGCTTGTGATAACGAGAGTGATTGGGATGAAGTCGTTGACGACGATGAGGATGATGGCGAACCTTGCGGTGCGTCATCGTGCCGCTGCCCTGGACCCTGAGTCTCTTGCGGAGTATGTGCAGATTCGGCCGGTTTATCCGGTGATCTGCTGAGAGGTGCTGCGTCATCGACATCCATGGAGTCATCGGGCGGCTGAGGTGGCTTTGGCGGTTCTTTTTCGTCTGTAGCTCCGCTGGTAGGTGAAGTAGGAGATGGAGGGGCGGTCGACAAGGGAGTGAGTGGGGAAGGGGGAGAAGTCCATGATAAAGTCGTTTCATCTTTTGAACAGTCCGAGAGAAGTGTTGTACCGAGATCGATCATGTCGAGGGGAGCGCGTTGAGCAAGAAGAGAGAATGCGGATGTCGGTGGTGGCTCCGGTGAGTTACGACAAGGAGCGACGACGAGGAGAACATTCTTGCGGGATCTCGGAGATGACCTGCGTGGCGGAGGAGTTTCAGCTCGTGTTCTGAGGCGTTTTGCAGGTTGTACTTGGACATTCGCAATCTCCTTCCTCTTTCTACGAGGAGTGGCGGATGTGGCAGTGTCATCGTCCTCGGACGAGGAAGAAGCTGTAGGTAATGGTGGACGGGGTTGCTGTACCTGTTGCTTCTTGCGCTTACGAGGCTGTTGAGCTTGTTGCTGCAGTTGTGAATCCGAAGCCGTACGACAGAGGCGGGTGCGGAGATGGTCATCAGGACAAGCAGCGACGACGAGGCGAGGACTTCGACGGAGAGGTTGACCAGGCGCAGGTTGAGGAATTGGAGGAGTCTTTGGTCGCTGTTGAGGACGACGGCGGCGTCGAGGAGCCATTTTGCGCGCCTTTTTGTGTCCAAGCCGTCCTTGCCAGGCGGCAATGCCAGCTCTTTCCCACGGTGCTCTCAACAAATCCACGTGACATTCGTCATCCGTTCTTTCCTTTTATGTCCAAGTTATAGCAGAGTCTCAAAACAAAGCAAATGACAGGAAATTTGCATCATTACTCATGATACTAAGATCTGATAAGCTTGCCACATCTGCATTAATCATATAAAACAGAAGCCAAGATAGTTCCTACCTTTGACAAGGATGGTAGTGATTTGTTTCCAAACAATTGGAGGGCATTTTACTGCATGAGTAAAACAATTTCTTTTCTTCTTCAAATTCCATGGTGCAGTTTGCATAAAAGCTGAGGTTACATTATGAAGAAGCAGCCAAGGATAAAATGTTTATAAGCTGCACATGCCAGGTCACTGTCAGTGACATTCACTGCCTGAGGAGAAAGTTAAATTTAAAAATGATTCAGTATAATATGAGATAATTATAAGTTCCACTGGTACTCCGACTTTTGCCAGTACATTCTGTGCATTGGCATGTGCATGCCTAGGTTTTGGAATATGTGAGTCATGTTTGATATGTAATTTATGTCTATTAACATCAGATTACGATGCAATGAGAAGCCTTGGGTGAACATTGCTCACAGAATTTTAAAAGACACTGCATAACCCACTACACATATATCATTGTATATTACAAACAAAAAAACACAGCATTATCTGTACTTAGCTCCATGATACAACAATAAGTCCACAATGTGCTGGTAACCTTTGCCTGAGGCAGATTGAAGAGCAGTATCAAGGTGTTCTTGCTCAACACCATGGTCAAGTAACAGTTTTGCAACTTCCATATGATCTCTTAAGCATGCTGCTTGCAAAGGATTGTATAGTTCCACCATGGGATGACCCCAATACAATGTTGTAGGATAGCTGTAGCTGTCCTTTGTGCCTGATTTAAGTAACAAATGTACTGTATGAATATGACCCTGAAATGATGCTGCTTGCAGGGCATTTCCATATTCTCCTCCTTGTGCATCCACATTTGCTCCTTTTTCAAGCAACAGTTCAACAATGTTGTTATGTCCCCCTTGTGATGCTGCTTGAAGTGCATTTCCATATTCTCCTCCTTGTGCATTCACATCTGCTCCTTTCTCAAGCAGCAGTTCAACAATGTTGTTATGGCCCCCTTGTGATGCTGCTTGAAGTGCATTTCCATATTCTCCTCCTTGTGCATTCACATTTGCTCCTGTTTCAAACAGCAGTTCAACAATGTTGTTATGTCCCCCTTGTGACGCTGCTTGAAGTGCATTTCCATATTGTCCTCCTTCTGCATTCACATTTACTCCTTTCTCAAGCAGCAGTTCAACAATGTTGGTATGTCCCCACTGTGATGCAGCTTGTAGTGCATTTGCATAAAATCCTCCTTGTGCATTCACATTTGCTCCTTTCTCAAGCAGCAATTCAACAATGTTGTTATGGCCCCTTTGTGATGCTGCTTGAAGTGCACTTCCATATTCTCCTCCTTGTGCATTCACATTTGTTCCTTTCTCAAGCAGCAGTTCAACAATGTTGATATGGCCCCCTTCTGATGCTGCTTGGAGTGCATTTCCATAATGTCCTCCTTGTGCATTCACATTTGCTCCTTCCTCAAGCAACAGTCCAACAACGTTGTTATGCCCCCCTTGTGATGCTGCTTGAAGTGCATTTCCATATTTTCCTCCTTGTTCATTCACATTTGCTCCTTTCTCAAGCAACAGTTCAATAATGTTGTTATGGCCCCCTTGTGATGCTGCTTGAAGTGCATTTCCATAGAATCCTCCTTGTGCATTCACATTTGCTCCTTTCTCAAGCAGCAGTTCAACAATGTTGTTATTGCCCCCTTGTGATGTTGCTTGAAGTGCGTTTCCATATTTTCCTCCTTGTCTATTCACATTTGCTCCATTCTCAAGCAACAGTCCAACAATGTTGTTATGGTGCCCTTGTGATGCTGCTTGAAGTGCATTTCCATATTCACCTCCTTGTGCATTCACATTTGCTCCCTTTTCAAGCAGTAGTTCAACAATGTTGTTATACCCCCCTTGTGATGCTGCTTGAAGTGCATTTCCATATTCTCCTCCTTGTGCATTCACATTTGCTCCTTTCTCAAGCAGCAGTTCAACAATGTTGTTATGGCCCCCTTGTGATGCTGCTTGAAGTGCATTTCCATATTCTCCTCCTTGTGCATTCATATTTGCTCCTTTCTCAAGCAACAGTCCAACAATGTTGTTATGGTCCCCTTGTGATGCTGCTTGAAGTGCATTTCCATATTGTCCTCCTTCTGCATTCACATGTGCTCCTTTCTCAAGCAACAGTCCAACAATGTTGTCATGACCCCTTTGTGATGCTGCATGAAGTGCATTTCCATATTCTCCTCCTTGTAAATTCACATTTGCTCCTTTCTTAAGCAGCAGTTCAACAATTTTGTCATGGCCCTTTTGTGATGCTGCTTGAAGTGCATTTCCATATATTCCTCCTTGTGCATTCACATTGGCTCCTTTCTCAAGCAGCAATTCAACAAAGCTGTTATGGCCCCCTTGTGATGCTGCTTGCAGTGCATTTCCATAGAATCCTCCTTGTGCATTCACATTGGCTCCTTTGTCAAGCAGCAATTCAACAATGTTGTTATAGCCCCTTTGTGATGCTGCTTGAAGTGCATTTCCATATTCTCCTCCTTCTGCATTCACATTTGCTCCCTTTTCAAGCAGCAGTTCAACAATGTTGTTATGGCCCCCTTGTAATGCTGCTTGAAGTGCATTTCCATATCGTCCTCCTTGTGTATTCACATTTGCTCCTTTCTCAAGCAACAGCTCAACAATGTTGTTATAACCCCTTTGTGATGCTGCTTGAAGTGAATTTCCATATTCACCTCCTTGTGCATTCACATTTGCTCCCTTTTCAAGCAGTAGTTCAACAATGTTGTTATGCCCCCCTTGTGATGCTGCTTGAAGTGCATTTCCATATTCTCCTCCTTGTGCATTCACATTTGCTCCTTTCTCAAGCAGCAATTCAACAATGTTGTTATAGCCACCTTCTGATGCTGCTTGCAGTGCATTTCCATATTCTCCTCCTTGTGTATTCACATTTGCTCCTTTCTCAAGCAGCAGTTCAACAATGTTGTTATTGCCCCCTTGTGATGCTGCTTGAAGTGCATTTCCATATTCTCCTCCTTGTGCATTCACATTTGCTCCTTTCTCAAGCAGCAGTTCAACAACATTGTTATAGCCACCTTCTGATGCTGCTTGCAGTGCATTTCCATAGAATCCTCCTTGTGTATTCACATTTGCTCCTTTCTCAAGCAGCAGTTCAACAATGTTGTTATGGCCACCTTGTGATGCTGCTTGAAGTGCATTTCCATAGAATCCTTCTTGTGCTTTCACACTTGCTCCTTTCTCAAGCAGCAGTTCAACAATGTTGTTATAGCCCCTTTGTGATGCTGCTTGAAGTGCATTTCCATAGAATCCTTCTTGAGCTTTCACACTTGCTCCTTTCTCAAGCAGCAGTTCAACAATGTTGTTATGCCCCCCTTGTGATGCTGCATGAAGTGCATTTCCATATTCTCCTCCTTCAGCATTCACATCTGCTCCCTTTTCAAGCAGCAGTTCAACAATGTTGTCATGGCCCTTTTGTGATGCTGCTTGAAGTGCATTTCCATATTGTCCTCCTTGTGCATTCACATTTGCTCCTTTCTCAAGCAGCAGTTCAACAACATTGTTATAGCCCCTTTGTGATGCTGCTTGAAGTGCATTTCCATATTCTCCTCCTTGTGCATTCACATTTGCTCCTTTCTCAAGCAGGAGCTCAACACTGTTGTTATAGTCCCCTTGTGATGCTGCTTGCAGTGCATTTCCATAGAATCCTCCTTGTGCATTCACATTTGCTCCTTTCTCAAGCAGCAATTCAACAATGTTGTTATGGCCCCCTTGTGATGCTGCTTGCAGTGCATTTCCATATTGTCCTCCTTGTGCATTCACATTTGCTCCTTTCTCAAGCAGCAGTTTAACAATGTTGTTATGGCCCTCTTGTGATGCTGCTTGAAGTGCATTTCCATAGAATCCTCCTTGTGCATTCACATTTGCTCCTTCTTCAAGCAATAGTTTAACAATTCCATTATGCCCCCTATGTGATGCAGTATACAGAGCATTGTCATGTTTTATATTCTCTGCATTTATATCTGCCCCGCATTTAAATAGCACTTGAACAATATCTCTATGGCCACCTTCTGATGCAGCTTGAACAGCATATCCACAAAACCTATGCCTCAAAATTACATTTCTCATATTTTTAGTCAATGAGGTAGATGTGCCATCTATTTCATGATAATCAGAAGCTGCATCTGTCCCAAGCAGCATATTGACAATGGCCACATGTCCACAAAGTGAGGCTGGGCAGAGTGACTCCAGAATTTCAGTTTGGCTTGCGGCACTTGGCAGCAACCACTCAACAATGGGAATGAGTCCATGTAAGGCAGCACACCATAAGAGACTTTTGCTCTTCATGTGACTACAATCAGCCCCCAAAACATCATAATTGTACACTTGGACCCAATTTTGGAATGCAAAGTTTTGGAGTGCAAACAGACCCTTCATTTTCTGAAGAACAGTTGTATCCAAATTTGTTCTGTTCAGATGCTTTGGCCAATATTTTGAAGCATATCTGATTAAAGACTGTTGATATCTTTTCTGAATTGGCCAACTGAGAAAATGAAAGTGATTCATTGGATGGCTTTCTGTTGAGTGAAGCAAATAGCTCAAGCAACATTGACCTATAAAGCCATCTCCTAATGAAGGATCTATCACAATGTTTGAATTTACTGTCCTTTTCTTTCTCAACACATATGTCTTGACAGATGCATGTGCAAATTGCACAGTATCATCACCCATTCTAGTCACAAGGCTTGAACAGATCTTCAGGATATCTGTTGAGCATGATAACTTTGCATCTGAATCAAAGGCTTTTGTGTCTATATCAAACTCCACAATGATGGCAAGATAGTCCATGTGCAATGGTTGCTCTGCACATGCCAGCCATAACAACAATTTTACAGCACATGATGCATCAGCTGGTGAGATCCTGTTGAGAATCTGGTCATATGTTTCCTCCAAAGTGTCAGGAAGACTTTCAAGGATGTATTCCAATGTTTTCTTTCTCCTTGTACATTTCTTCAGTTCATCAAGCTGGCATGCCACCCAACGGAACCTATTCATTGTTACTCAAAGTACTGTACTGACATGGCTGCACTTACATCCCTTTAGCTTTTTCTACAAGCACCTGTTTTATTAAACCTTTCTCATTTGGTCCCCACTTTTTCAATTCCACAGAAGAATGGAGCATAGAATCAATGTACTTCTCAATGTCATCATCAATTGGCATCTGAGACATGTCAACTTCCATTGGTTTCATTGCCATCATTGATTCAACAATCTGTTGTTCTTTCCTGCTGGTGACAAGTAGGTGACATTGCCACAAATCCCATTGTTTGAGAGTTTCTATAAACTCTAGAACCTCCTCCCAGTTAAAACATTCATCCAGAGCATCAATAAGGATGTAAGTCATATCAAAGCCAGATATAAGCTGTCTCAGGACATCTTGAAGTTTGTCATCTGAAGGCATTGAGAGCCCCTGCATACAATCCTCATAAGTCTTGTCAAGAAGTGACTGATTTGAAGATTGCCAATAAAGAAGATTGACAATTAATGAGCTAAGGATGTCAGTGACATTTCTCTTCTTTGCATCAGAAACATCACAATAAAAATATGCCAATCCAATGGAACCTTTTTTGGCATTTAGTTGGATGTCCTGAACAACAGTGGAACTACAGGATATCAGTAGGTTATTGCCTCTGGGATTTGCTTAGCTCACAAAAGAATTGTTTTCCCTGAACCAGCTTTGGCACATTAAGAATGATTGACATGGCTCCAGCTGATGGTTTGCTTACATATACCATGAATCCACATCAATGAGTTCTGTATTTGCTTCCAATCTTTGTACATTGAACATTCCAACAGCCATGATCCAGTGCCTAAGTGATGCCTTTTGGTGGCATTCCTATGGTTAGTTGATGGATCAGATGGTGCCAGCCACCTCTTGTACTTCTCTATTACATGAGTGCAGCACAATCATCTTACATATGCAAAGTATACACTTACCAACACTGCTTGAAAAATTGGTGGGTTGGACTATAATGCATGATGAATACAATGAACTCCAATTGTGAAAGCACCTACTGTTCACATTCTGAAAATTTGACACTTGAACCTCAACAATTGAGGAGTTGCTAATCCCTATATATTCAGCATGGTCAAAAAAACTTGTCATTGACATTAGTTCAAGTGATGGAGAATGTGACTCAAAAGTTGGTACCTAGTAGGACTTGGTGATAGAACATATGAGAGATAGTAGTAATTATTAATCAATAAAGAATACACACCCAGAAGCTCTGTTCCACACAGCTGTTGACTGAAGATTGCTGTTTGGAATTGCCATATTTTCAAGATGACTACAATGTAGGTAAGATTGACATGTGTGCATTGCAACATTTAATAAGCTGACATGTTCCGAGGATGTTGGGCCTCCCCATCTATGCTCATATTGCCAGACATTGTCACTGACTCAGGATTGTGATCGTCTGTTACAATCTTCTTAACCCTCTTTCTGTCACTCTCATGAACACTGGGTACATCCGAGTCTGACAGAGCACGTTTGCGAGCAGTTCTCGAGGAGGATGGCACCATTGTGGTAGTGCAAGTGAAAGATAAGCACTGTGGGAAAGCGCTGTCGGTTGTGACAAGGTCACCACTCCAATTTCCTGATATGGGAATTGGCCTCGCCCTATTCGCCGTTGCTTCACAATGTCATTCTCGCCTCTCTAGAAGGAGAATCTCGAAACGTTGCTTCGCAGCACCTTTACTTAAACGGCCGCGCGATGGCTTTCCGTCTTTGCGGACGCGGAATATACGGTTATATACCGCGACAGTGATACACCGAGCTTCCCATCCGGCAATCCTGCTTCCACCAAAGCCTACGGCTAGCTTTCCCTCGTTCCAGGTCCGCTTGTCCCCATCCAAAACCGAAATGTACATACTCTCACGCCTTTTCCAAGTTTCTTCCGAACATAAACCCCTGCGCGACATTGAGACGGGACAAGGAGCGAGTACTGTGGCATCTGGTGGCCAATGCTCCGGAACTTGCTCAGGACCTTGCAGAGTGAGCGCAGACCGCCGCATGGCGCAGTGCATTAGCAGAATCACCCTCTGATCATACTAGAACCAATCACAATATATTTTTAACCCACGGAGCCTTTTCTTCTTGACAAGGCGAAGCGAAGGAGTAACGGACGTCGCGGTGCGGAAGGCAGGGGTAGAATGAGATGGTGCCCTGGGTACCTCAAAACCGCCGGCGATAGAAGAACGGGCGATCGGGGAAGGCGTGAAAACGAGTGTCGAGTTAAGAATTGGCCTTGTCGTTCTTGATAGTGCGTTGTTTCCGTGGTTCTTGTCGATTAACTGACGATTTGATTTGTAAAGTCTTAGCCCGAGGTCACTATGTGCGCGTCGTTGACGGAAAGCCAGAGCGGTTGCGATTCTCAAAGCAATCTTGCGGTTCCTTCGAGAGATGGACAAGTGGCATATGCCAGTGGGAGGTTAACGCATACAATAGGTGTATTCCTCGGATTCGATCGCAATGCACTGATTTGGACACCGTGACGAACATTTCCGATCCGTCAGATATGAGCCAACACATCTTCAATTCACCCTACGCTATCTCTGAAATGCGACGATCACAAGCGATCAGTCTCTACGACGTACATCTCCTCAAGGAAAGACTCCCTGTGTGGTGCTGCGCAGGCTCCAAAACGCTTCTTTTCCACGATATACCTCCATCATATGACCATGCGTCGAATGAAACCTGAACCGCCATTTTGCTAACAGACCACCGTGCCATCTTTTAATCGTATACCAACAATGCATCACCTTGATATCCGTTGTAATGAACATTTGGCAGCGCTACAGCTCATCTGGAGACGACCATCGAACTGATCCGTTCAAGCGGATCTTCGCCCCAATCCGGCCAACGCCAATTGAAAGGTGGGCGATTATGGCGGGGATGCAAAGGTCTACACAACTGATTTCCCGAACTAGTAACCTCTACTTCCTTAAATAATGACTGCGGATTCCCGAGATCACCATGGCATGGGAGTCAACCTCGCTCCGCCGGTCTCACAGCGCGCCACCGGATTCCACTCAACTGATTGCTCTCGTATCCGGCATTCGTTTTACTAAGTTTGCCTACCCAATGCCAGAACTGTGAAACATTGCAGCCTTGAAAGTTCTCGATCAACTGCATTCAATCGTCTTGTTTGGTAATCCTTATCCTGCCAGGAGACAACTTTGTAACAACAACTTGGGGATGTGGAAATGCGGGTATTTGGATCATGCCTCCGCCAAGTACGTTTGTCAAGTTTGTTCGATGCCGATTGACAACATCAGGACAAGACGAAGCAGGACAAGACGAAGATCAAATGCTAGGGATTGAAGCCCGCTGTATGCTATTGAAAACCATGTGGGTGCTGGTATGATAAAACCGCAGGCGAGGGCATGGGCCATGGTTAAGAACCATGGGAGTGCTTGTATAATAAGACCATCAGTGAAAGGGGGAGGAATGGTGTTGGAGAATCATGGGCAGGCGAGTGGCGGGGGGCTAAATGACCGACTAGTACGCGCCAGGGTGGTGTAGGCAAACCATGGGTAGAGGAAACGTCGTAAACGATTGGACGGCGACTCGTCGGTGAGCCACAAAAAGCACGGCGCCGGGCACGACAAGCAAGCGGTGTTGATATAAGATAGGCCCTAATCCGGGATATGTCACATCCTGTCACTCGCGTCCCGCCGCCCCCCATTTTAATCGATCTCAGCATTGGCAAGCGCCCGATTATTATTTACGGTTGCTAGCGGTGGTCAAACACAGGGCGGCACTGCCATTCGTCTACTCGAGTTCTTTGCGGGCACGGGCATCAAATGAGTCTAATAATGGTATTTTCTCTTCCTTGTCACCTGAACCTCGCCGACCGTTGTGATTAAAGTCTCGAAGTGACGGCAACCCCAAATTCAATCAGCCCCGAACTGTCGGTTATGTAGCACTACCCGTCGGCAGTGGTGATACCTCAGGCATCGCCCCTCGCTGCCGTTGGTCCAACAGCAATTATTTTGAGCAAGTTAAATGTTAGGCACGCACATAAGAGCGCCACCAGGCACTCAGAGACCAACAATAAGTTCTGACTGGTGGTCCAGGCTCCAAAAAGGCGTATAAAGGACAAATTCACGGACAACTTCCTAGGCTGTTCCTGGTTCTTTTCGCCTTCCCCTCATCCTGCCGCTCTTCAAGAATGCTGTTCCGCAATATATTTCAATTCCTTTCTGTTCTTTTCACTTTCTGTAAACATATTCATTTTGCACGATATTTCAGCTAGTAACGAATACCACACAGTCCACACAGTTTCCGCAGTGAGCGTCAGACCCCTTCTCGCTGCCAGACAGATCTCGCCATGCAGTAGTCAATGTTCTGAAGCCTCGGATTTAGCGTACGGTGGAGTCCGTTCCTTTATTCCCAAGGTTCCTTGACTTTCTCTAACATTTTCTCCAGAACTGTCCTATCACATGTATTTGCACGCCGGCGACCCTCAACGCCTTCTATCAATGTGTTCAGTGCACAGAAGCGGCAAATATGCCCGAAGTTGTTTCCATCCAAAGCTCGTTGGGTTCATTTTACCAATAGACCTTTTCTGACGAGCGACGTTCGTTAGACACTGAGAGCTATTGTGCGGCAAACGGGTATCCACTTACAGTCGGATCCACTCCTTCCGGAACTGGCTCAGGAAGTGACGGAGGTACGACCGCTGGTCAAGGAATCGCCACTAGCATCGGAATTACCTTGGGAGAGAAAATTGGCGCAAGTTTTGGTGGAGTAGCAGTAGTAGTAGGCATTATCTTTCTACTTGTCCACTGCCACATACTCCACTGTGGACTTCTTCCATTTTGCTGTAATTAGAATACCTTAGAAGCTCAGAGAATGACATGGTATGCAACTGCATCCCAATGTAAGCTCTCGTGCACTCTTCCCACGTAGGCTGTAGCTCATCGACGTTCAACACCAGTTCCGCGCCTCGACTCCCTTCACATCTGAGTCGTTACCGCCAATTCCCGAGGGATGGCTGCGGTGAGGAGGCTGCGTTGCATGGATGGGATGGGAGGTACTGCGTTCAGAGGAACGCCGGTGATGTTTGCTGGGAGTTGGGTGGGAACTTGTTGATAAGTAAGGAGCGCTAGCAGAAGGCACGGGACTATAATTTGTTGTTCGCTTGTTAGGCTGAGTATTGGCGGATTAGAATTCGGTTTTCGCCTTAGCATGCTAGCAAAAGTGGATGGCATAAAGGGCGAGGATTGACCTGGGGCGATATTGGATGTCGCAGAAGGAAGCATGCCAC
This sequence comes from Amanita rubescens, assembly GCA_015039365.1. Lineage (NCBI taxonomy): Eukaryota > Fungi > Basidiomycota > Agaricomycetes > Agaricales > Amanitaceae > Amanita > Amanita rubescens. The sequence continues at coordinate 11,604 of WION01000678.1, forward strand.
CCTACATCCGAGTCTGACAGAGCACGTTTGCGAGCAGATCGACAACATCAGGACACCCCAGCTCATACCGTGTGATAGGACGACATACGATTGGCAAATCCGCGAAAAGGCAAGTATACCCGCCGAGAGCGGAAACCGAATAGAAAATTGTACTGGGTTGTTTCTTAATTGGTTGTGCGTTTTCTTCAGTTATCCGGTACTGATGGTTTTCATATAAGACTGGTTATCTGAGGATAGGCCCTGGAGTTCATTTGAGAGGCGGGCAAGTCGTTCGCGGAGATCTCGGTAGCCTTGATATCCCTCGCCAACGGTAACATGTGCACCATTCTCAGGTAACCCTCTTTGCATATCGCTGCCTCGACTCCATGCGTAGGCCGCACAGGCGAACAGCCGGATAATCGAACGCGTTCTAAAAGTATACTTGACTTACGAACGAACGAACGATTGATTGCATAGTATGTACCATTGTTGTAGTACGGATATCCAGAGTTCATAAGCTAGAGTGATGCTAGGAGGACGTGAAAGACAGCAGTAGCGTAGTTTGCTGTACTTACTGCAGGCGGGAGGGTCCACGGACCGTTATCGGCCATTGCGGCCTTTTTTTCTCACAACATGGATTCTCACCTACTTGGTCTTGCGTTCATTACGGCTGCATTACTTCTCATATCCTCATTTTCATATTGACGTAGTGCGGACGTTCCTCGACACCCGTGAAAGCTGGACGTTGGGAGCAACCAACTATGAGCTGGGCTTTCGGATGACAACCCTGTCACCCACTCTGGCACTGAGCCATCTCCGGACGGACTTCACTTACAAGGCCCCTTACTCGTCCCTTTTGTTATCTACTCCCTCGTGAATAGAACATGTCTACCCCCAAAATCAACTCACGTAACGTGAATGCATTAGCATTAATATGGTACCCCACAACCCATTTGAACTTTAACGAAATGACACGCCACAGTATCAATGGGCATGGGTCCCGTGAGACAGCAGGAGCATCATGGCGCCCGCCGAACGCACTCCACCAGCAACAGCACACAAAAAAAAAAAAAGAGAGAAAAAAAGCAATCGCACCACCTCGCCGCGGGGACTTCAGCCCGAACAACCGCAATCCAAATATATGAAACGAGTAAACTGTCCCACGAGTTCACGACGGCCCGCCCATTGCCCAATCAAAATCCGCAGCGGCATGCCACTTCCCAATCATCAATCAGCTGAACGCCCAGGGCCCCCGGGGCTCCAAGCCCCGATCCAGTTGTGTGCGGTGCACGTAAGGAAAAAAAAGAAGTTGAATGAATATATGTAGCGTGGTGTTGGCACCACCCACACCCATGCCAGCGCTCCGCATCCCCACGGCAGTCTTGGATACCGTAGCCATCGACCCAAGGTCCCACCAAAGGGTATATAAATGAGAGGTGATGCGTTTGGTGGGCTCCTCCTCCCCACCAAGCTCTCTCTCGCTTCCGCGCATGATCTCTCTCCTTTCTGCTTCTCGTACGCGAGGGACGCCTACCACGGCATGTCAACTCGACAATTTGGAAACACACTCGCTTTCTCCATGTGCGACATGCGTGGATAAAACATGTGCACCGCGACCGGGCAAACGGGTACCTGTGTGTCTCGATTGTTCTGTTCTTATTAAGCTCGCGCTCTATCTTTTATACTTCGCCCCTCAACACTCCTATCTGTGTAGGTGAGAACGCTCACACTTTCTCAATTCGCCAAAACCATGGGGTTACTCGGGATTTTCCTTACCCCTTGCCGTTCTGTACCTTATTTGTGAACGGGGACCTGATATGATCAATCCTATATATAAAGCGCCTTAAAGTCTGGAGCGTACCCCAGCTGACGAGCCCATTTCCACAGAAGAAACTCACAGTTCAGACTCCGAGGGTGGAGAACGCGTATATCCATCGGATTTTCCTTATCTTGATTTCGTCTCCTAACAGCTATATTTTGGAATAACCCGTCTCACTTCTCCTCAAGCTCCGCGCTCCACTTGCATCTCATCGCGAGCCAACTAGCAGGGCATCCTATCATCACTACCCGACATTACAATCAAATTGAAACATGTCAACCGAGTTAGCAACGTCTCAAACTCGAAGCGACCTTTCCTATCTCAGCCATGCGCGGTATGGAAAAATCGATATCGGCGTCTTCCGTGTTGTCCGCGATGGAAAGTGGCATCATGTTGTTGAGTATAATGTGTCACTCTTAGTCGAGGGGGATATCGACAAAAGGTGAGTGAAGCTTATCAGCGTTGTTGTTGATGAGCCCCTGATGATGATGGTCAAAGTTATACCGAGGCGGATAACAAAGTCGTCGTTGCGACTGATTCAAGTTGAGTTGTTTCCCCCCCCTCAAAAAAAAAGTCCGATTGGTTGTTGATGACGGAGTTGTATAGTGAAGAATATAACATATTGTAGGTCGTTTGATTGCGTCAAGATTTTTTATAATCTGATGTTGGAGCGCTAGACCTGGCGAAGGTCTCACCGCATATTCTCAATGCAGAGAAGTTTGGAATTCATTTGGGGGTTCATATTCTCTCGAGATATGAGCATTTGCACAAGGCGTTTGTTACGATTGAGCAACTGCGTTGGGCAAGGATATCGGTTGATGGGAAGCAAGGGGTGGCTGAGCATCCTCATGCATTTTATAGAGACGGAGATGAGAAGAGGGTTGTGAAGATTGAGGTGAGCATCGGGCCAAGTGACGTTGGTGGCGGCGGCCTATGACGATGGGTTGACGCAACGTCTTTTTTTGAACCGGCTCGGACTGCTTGATCGGTTCGAACTGACAGTTCTATTTAGGTGGACGCTACAAACGGCAAGGACAAGATGACTGCAAAGGTGTCGGCTGGCATTACAGATCTACTGGGTATGACAAAGAGTTCTTGTTGCAGCTTTGTGATTGCTCATTGACTGGAATTTCGCTCTCACACTTGCCTGGTTGCACGTGCATAACTCAATTCATCGGATACACACGACAAATCAGTCCTGAAGAGTACTGGTTCGGCGTTCTCTGATTTCATCCGGGATGAATATACCACGCTGGTTGAGGTGGACGATCGGATCTTCTCGACGTCCATAGACCTTGTTTACACATTTGCCCCCGTGACTATCCCTCCGCCAAAGGACGAGAAAAAGTTGGAATTGGTTGTACCCGACAATGTTCAGGACGGGTCAGTCTGGGATGAGAAAGTACCCGAAAGGGCAAGAAAGGCTACTTTAGAGGTGTTTGCTAGGGATGAGAGCGCCAGTGTACAGGTGCGTCGTGTTCGGCTTCTTAAGAATCCCGGCATCTTCGGGTGCTGCGGAAAGGCTTGTCAACGAATGTCAAACGCGAGATCAGAAGATGGCGTTATTTTTACATGTACAATGGTAACGAGAATGATGGGACTGACGACGGTTATGCAATACAGGCGACGCTTTACAAGATGGGCGAGAGGGTCATAGCAGAGAATAGGGGCATCGAAAGGGTGAACTATGCGCTACCCAACAAGCATTACGTGCCGGTTGACATGAAGTATATTGGGGTTGACAACCTGACGCCGTAAGTCTTGTTCTGTTTCATACGATCTTCTGGGGTGCGTTTCTGGGTCAATGTGCATGATCGTCGCGTGGGATCTTCCCACCGATGTGACACGATATAAAATCAAAAAGGTTAGACCCAGATGGACAAAGATGATGCAAGTTAAAAAGGAGCAACCCTCGTGGTGATGAGGGGATGAGTGCGCCCGCGGGATGCGGGAGGATGAACTGAAGCTAACTGTTATGATTATGAACAGATCAAAGGCAGAGGTATTCGTGCCGATGGCCCGTCCGAGGTGAGTTTAAGGACGTAGTAATGACGTCATTGATACAAACAGTAACAGTGGACATATCTCTGCTGATATCTCGCGTACAACAGCGCAAAGAGGCTAGACACACACACAGAGGAAGAGAAATAAGCGTATGTACTAGTAGTAGAACCGGTAACACACAGTCGTCGCCAAGGGTATGGAGCGTGGGAGAGTGACGTCTGACGGTGTGGAATAGGTGGTTAAATAACTACAAAGCCTCTCATCTCATCCAAGAACAAATGGGCGGCGACCACAAGTGTCCCGTCTGCCAGGCTACCTTCACTCGTCCTCAGCATGTCGCTCGTCATATGCGCTCTCGTGAGTACACTCAATTTCACCTCCCACCGTCTCTGATTCCTAAAAAGACACTGGTGACCGCCCCTACAAGTGTCTCTACTGCGGTGATCAGTTTGCAAGAAGGTAACCTTTTTCCGACAAGTTTCTCGCTTTTCTGATTCTTGCTTCCTCCTTTCATCAAGCGATCTCCTTTCCCGCCATTGCAACAAGTGCCACGCAAACGAAAAACCTCTCCCTACTACCGGCTCACGTCGCAGGGGCTCTGCCTCTGCCTCTCGTGCAACAACATCTAAACAAGCCTGCGATCAATGTGTCCAGTCTAGTCTTCCCTGCGATGGGTCCAATCCTTGCGGTACGTCCGTTACCCCTTTTGTACATCTTCTCCGGCTCTGAATTCCCGCGCATTCCCGATTTAGCAAAATGCGTCCAACGCAAATGCAGGTGCACTTATGTCAAGTTTCACAGGCAAACTGCCCCAGTGGGACCGGGCCACAACACTCGTCCCACCACGATGGGTGCTGCCGGTGCAATCCTCCCCGTAGCAGGTGGGCTTCCGCCGCACCCGGATTCACACCTGCCGATGTATCCTCACCCAGACGAACTTTTACTTGGGCCCCAGCCTTCCGTTGTCCCGCCCACGGGCAACTCATACTCCCAGTCTTTTGCTTTTCCCCCGATCTATTCGCAGCACCCAGCGGATCCTGCTGCAACGCTCTCTTTGGCAGATAACACTGTCGCTGCAAAATACCGATCGCAATCAGACCTTTACAGAAGAACTTCCGTCCCGTTGTCGACCGCGCCTGGTGCTGGTCTGATTCCTGGGCTTTATACTGATCCTCGACAGCAGCCAAACTGGATGGCATGGGGACAAGAGAATGATTCTTCCTATACATCCTCTACTAATGGTCATCCCGAAGGCATTCATGGTAATCGATTTCGTTAATGATGTATAATATGGTTTACAAATGTTACTTTTCTTCCCTATCAGACAAAAGTTTGCATCCGTACATGGGTACGCAAGGAGTGTTGCTCTCGTCAACCGGTGATTCGGCCTTTCCCCATCCGAGCGCATATATAGAACATCGGGACCGGAGGGCCTCAACAGACTATGCTAGCGAAGGAAGCAGCGCCACTTCCCATTCAGTCTCGTCATCTGCCGCCTCGTCTTCGGTACATCTTCCCATGGAAGGAATGGCCAACCGTCAACACTATGTAAGATCATTCCCACTTGTATTACGGAACGTTTACCCGTCCCTCTCGTTAACAGCAGCCAGATCAACACTCATTTACTACTGCTCTACCTGCTGATCGCGCTTACGCTAACCGCGGTCAGGTAGGAGGATTCTCATCAGCCTTTGGTCTTATGTGTCTCGACGATCCTAATGCCATGGTCAGCATGCCAACCGACGGCGCTCCCTTCTTTTCAAATGATGCGCTAGGCGCCCTTACAGACGACCCGAACCAAACACCTGTGCCATTGCTGCAGGAATCAAAGGCCCAACGGCAAACACCCTCCAAGGAAGCTGAAATACGTGAGTTGCGCGAGTTTTGGAAACAATACATTCGGACACCTCTGAGCGGGCCTGGCCCAATTTGCTCTGGCAATGACGCATCGAGTCCGCATACAAAGCGCCATCACCCTTCTCCACCCTCCGCTTATCGCCGGCCTCGCATCGCTTCAATGCCTAGTACTAAATCACCCCTTTCTGTAGACCCGGAAAGGCATCATCCGCAACACCGCGATGACGGAAACGTCACGTCATCGCTGCGCACCACTCTAACCGACGACTTGAAATCCTATGAAGCTGCTGTATTGGCACGCAAGGCACCAACGACGCTCAATCTTGGTCCGAGGGCGAGGAGGAAGCCAGGAGGGCCTAATTCAAGCCAGGGCGGCAGTCCGCAAATACCAAGCATCCAGGAAGAACCCAAGGTCATCAACTTGAACTATTCTCCTCCATCGAGCAGACCTCCGAGCGCCATGGGTGTCCCAGCTTTGCCTTCTTTGGCGAATTGGTCCGGTAAACTGCTACCAGTGCATCTAGCGTATGCTCAGGATCAAATGTCAACATCGAGCCCGCCTTCGCGCGAGTCATCTCTCTCAGTGGATGATGCTGCCGGATCAGGGGGTTCGGATCGTGAGGGATTAAGGCCGTCGTTCAAGAGGTTGCCCTCGCAGACGCTGGGTCCTCTAAACACGAAACGGGCGCAATTGTCGGCTGATGAAGATGGTGTTGCCAGACCAGACTCTGGTTCGTCTTCTGGTATCCCGGTTCCGGTGTATCGCAACGGGACTAGCGATGATGGCGGCTGTATGGACATTGATGGTGGGAAAGTCCTATCAAGACCGAGCATGTCGGTCCCCGATCGTCCCACAGTACCGCTGACAGGCAACATTTTCGAGCATGGGAGGCAATTGCAGCACGCGTTTCAACACCCTGATAGGCCTGTCGTAAATATAGCAGACCGACACAGGAGGATGAGCGCACCGACGATGACGGCCCCGTCCATCCCTACCTTTACGTTCGTAGCGCCTCCTGGGCCTGGCCCTGGCGCGAACCCGTAAACAGGCATTTTGCTATCTATCACTATTGGGTCGGTAGGTATAAGAACGGTGGGCGACTCCGATAGAACTTCCGTTTTTTTTACATGATTTCGTTTTCTTCGTTGCTTACATGGTCTTGCCGTCTGCTGGTCACATACGAGGATTTGGCTTGTGGCCTTTTTATGTATCACTACCACTATACGAAAACAAAGTAGTCTACGATACGAGCAAGAACAGTATGTACTTGCTAATCTTCTTTTCTCGTTAGTAACGTGTACGCTTCTGTGGTGTTTCATTTTCTTGAACTGTATCGTCTACTATAATTGGTTCGTCGATTCTGATACCGGTAGTGTATACCAACTCTACCAGTCAAATTATGCAACAATCGGAACTCTAGAATTGATCTGATGTGAGAATGTCATATGTCATATGTCATTCTGAGGGTGGGATTTGCGATGTGATACAAGTATAAGGGAAAACGATAACGACAATGACGACGATGACGATGACACCCGGATTGAGTAAAGTTCAGGGGGGAGGGGACGAAAAAAGAGGGTGACGATGACGCACGCGAGAGTTAACGTTTGACTCGAGGCACAGCCCTGTGCGTCATACTCGGGTGTCGCGCGCTTATGAATAAGAATAAGAGTTATGCTTATGGGCATTTCATACACCTGGCAGTAGATTCCTCCGAGGTTATTTGGATAGTAAGGCTCGGGTAGTGAAACGATAACTCGTTAACCACGCTGTCGATCGGTCAGTCGGTCGGTTGATGGACACGGTCCGATCCAAGATGAATCGATTGACAGGGTTGACAGGTTGACGTTCGGTTTGCTAGGGTTGGTTGTTCGTTGCTCCGTCCGGGTACGTATGTAGGAACAAGTTGACACGAGCTCGAGGATGACAGTAGGGGATCCCGGACAGGAATAGTTCTGTCATATTCGATGAAAATGAAATGAAGGGGGCCGCTGCGTTCGTGGGTCCATAATGGCATATGGAGTTTACGAATCATGATACGAAATTACGACTCGAATTTGGGAATGGAAATGGTTGACCCAACGAGTATAACGAATGTTCTGATATTGGGTCATATGATTAGGTACTATTAGGCAAATTGCTTATTGTTCGAAACTGTGTGTGAGAACGCTGGTGAATGTATTGTCCTAGTTGGCAGCTGTCATGGATTCGTACGTGTGATGATAGAGCTTATTTGATACTCCTATTCTTATCGTCATGGTTCCATTGCTTCATTATTATAGTTCCATCATTGTCAACGTTGGGAAAGCAAGACGAGCGAGAACGGGAGCAGAAGAGGGGTAGTAGGGTATATGAAATCAAATTTTCATGTGCCTACGACTCGTAAAGGTTATCTCGATCGTTGGGGAGTCGAATCTGACAAGTCTTTTTACTATTAGAGTTGATGGGTGTGCCAGCTGCTGCCAGTAATAGAGGCGATTGGTGAAGGTTAGGATTTGCCATGCCTGAGCTCAGGGTGTGAAGAGAGCGCGCAGGTGAATGTTGGAAGATCATTGGGCAAAAATGTAGTCGCATCCCGAGAAGCTTCAAACGCCTGAGCGCTGTGGAAACTGGCCTTTGCCGTCTCAAGGTGCGCTCGGTAGAGGACAAAATTATTAGCACGTAGGGAAGGCGGGAGACTGCCATACAAGGCAAAATGTTCCCACTCATCGGCTAGATCCGGAGATCGCACCATCTCTGTCGCAATGCGTTCACCGCCGCAAAGAGACAAGCGATAGTCTCGACCACGACCACGACCACAGTCCTGAAAAATCAACAATGTCGACAGAGGAAGCAAACAACCTCGTCGTTGTTGCATCGCCCGAGCATTTCAAGTCTCTACTTTCCAAAGATCTCGAACGAGTTTCTTTGATCAACTTTTGGACGCCATGGGCGGAACCATGCAAGCAGATGAATGAGGTCGTATTTGAGCTTGCAAAGAAACACCCAGAGGCATTGGTTCTCCAGGTGAGTGCTATCCTATTCAGTGCAGCTCACACAGTCATAACGCCCATATCAGGTGGAAGCAGAGGAACAACCTGACATTGCCGAATCGTTTGATATCGATGCTGTACCCTCTTTTGTGATTCTCCGAGGACACAGCCTTCTTAGCCGCATAAGCGGTGCAGACGCTCCAGCTTTGAAAAGCCAACTAGAGAAACACGTTTCATCCCGGGCTTCCTTTAAGCCTTTATCTCACACTGACCAACCACCCGCTGCTCCTCCGAGCTCGGTATATTCACAACCCGATGAAACAAGTACGGAGAGTCCGGAAGATTTGGAGAAGAGGCTACGAGGATTGCTGAATCAGTCAAAAGTCGTTTTGTTTATGAAAGGGAGCCCCGATGCACCGCGGTGCGGATTCTCGAGGAAAATAGTCAATCTACTTCAAGAGCAAAACGTTACTTTTACACATTTTGATATTTTAACGGATGAAAGCGTTAGACAAGGTATAACAGCTTCGTGGACGTCTACTCCCAGAATGTAACTGATGTGATCATTAGGTCTAAAGAACCTGAATGATTGGCCCACTTTCCCTCAGCTAATCGTGAAGGGCGAACTTATGGGTGGATTGGATATTGCACAGGAAATGGTAGATAATGGAGAGTTTGCAGAGGCTGTCGCATAGACTTCGTTGGTCGCAAAAATAATACCAGTTGGAATTTCTATTTTAATACATGTACTACATACAGGAATTCAGGTGAAGAATCTGTGGTCATATTGGTCAAATGTGAGCAGTAATACCGACGTGTATAATTCTGTGTGTAAAATCAGTTATATCGTTCACAAGTGGGTCGTGAAAGGATGCATACTCGTCCGCGGGCGTTATCCAGTTCTCAGTTTCGGGGAACATCGAGGCTTTGATAAATGTAAGTTCAACGGTTTTTGAAACTAGTAGCCGGGAGTTAGCTTACCTACTGTGCGGTATACGTCCTCGATCAACGTTTTCCGCAAGAAATTTGCAACGGGAGCGAAGAATCCTCCAGTCATAGGCGTGCTTACAACATGATAGTGGGGTACGCTACTCCGTCATCAGCGTTATGTCAGCAGGATCATATCAAAGTAACATACATGTGATTTGCGTTGCGGACGAGCGTTTTAATTTCGGACAGCCAAGCTGTACTTGCGTTCGGGTCTGCATCGAGTTCCGCTTTGCATATCTTATCCGCCATAGACTCGGACTAGGTAGGATTAAGCATCTAATAATGTGAGATTTTTCCAAGGCTTACGTCGACCTCGAACTTGTCACGGAAACCAAGATAATATGTGACGCCATAAATGCCTAGTTCAACTGTTCTGTAACCCGTATAGAAAGATAAAGATCCACGTACCTCCAAGCGTCCTGACTTTTCTAACAACATATCGCTCGGGTTGCGGAACTGTCGCGATTGGCAGAACACAAACGGACAGGAAAATCTATAATCAATAAGCAAAGGGCGACACGAGAAACGGCAATACTTACGACAACTTGAGGCAACGCAGGCCATTGACGTATGAAGCCAACAAAGGTATGCGGAACGCCAGGTCCACGGCTGTATTTATGGAAAATGGAGCAAGTCGATATCCTGATCAATTCTCGTTTCTCAATTAGTTTCTCTTTGGCGTAGTCGTCTGCATCGTCTGCATCGTCGGTAGGTTTAAAAACACGGGAAACGTAAGTGAGGCCGGGAAGTTGATCGAATGTGTGGCCTGGGGATACACCTTCGAACGTTTCTTGAGTTGATTGAGCGTCTATTTCGTGCTTCTCCTGTATAAAGTGGAGCAAGTTCTTCCGGTTGGCACCATCGAATTCGTCTTCCATGCTCTAATTCGCGGTCAGTTAGCTCGAATTACAACGCAAAAACCATTGTTTCTACCTTCCCAAATGTCCAGAGAAGCATCGAGGAAGCCCTTTGACAAGGAATGAGATAGTTAGCCGTCAGAAACAGAGGTTACATACAGGATTACGCCTATCATCAACGGAACCCATGCTCCAGCTGGGACTTTCTTGAAAGAAGCGCCCCAGAACAAAGCATCGAAGAAGCCGAAAAATGTCACAAACAACAACGAATAGGCCCAATGCATGTGCTTCCTGTAGTAGATCGAGATACCGATCAAAACTGTCGTCGAGATCATGACTGTCGATACACAGAAACCGTATGCATTGGTGAGGTTTGTCAAGTTGGAAAAGACGCCAACGATGATGATTGTTAGGATCATGAGAACCCAGTTGACCGCAGGAATGTAGACTTGGCCTTGGTGCGTATCAGACGTGCAAAGCATTCGGAGGGGTGGGAAAGATTTCATGTTGATGACTTGCTGGAACAGACTGAAGACTCCCGTAATCATAGCTTGTGACGCAACGAGCTGTTCTGCCGTCAGTAACAGACGTCTGAATTCTTTCTTGGCTTACCGTTGCTAAAATCGCAAGCACGTATATGATCCTATTAAATCCGATCAGTAAATTCAGCGGTACGATCCAAAGATATTTACCAGTAAAGTGGGCCGTTGGTCGTTCCAGGGATGGTCTGGTAAAACACATTCGACAGCACTTGCTCACCCCCGACAATAAGCCGAGCACCCTGTCCCATGTACGCGAGCACGAGTGACGGATATACTACGCAAGTGAAGGAGAGCTGCAGCGATTGTCAAATGAAGTCAACTTCCAATCATGCAGTACGAACTCGGATAGAAGATGCATTGAACTGCCCCAGGCTATAAAGCAGTCAGATGAAGTGGAGGTGTCTTAGTGACAGTTGGGACTAACTTCGCAAAGACCGCCTCGCATCCTGTAAGTGCTAGGAGAACTCCAGCTAGAAGGTCGTAATTCCTCGTGCGAACAAATACTGAAAACGATCAACAACAGATGAAATAAGCAGCTAGCGTGAGGACTAACGAAGAACAGCCCGCGAGGGATCAAAAGCCCTGAAAATACCGGGATGGAAGGTGATGTTGTAAATTCCTGTGCTTGCCAATGCGAAGAACCATAAAAGCGCAACTGTCGAGTGTCAACACGGAATTAAGTTCTATGGGACAACATGCCATACCTGGCGAAAACATGAATGATATTCTGGTCGTCCCGAATTGCTGAACCAAGAACAATACCACAAGAAACGCCTGCAGCTCATTTAGCATATATGCAGAAAACAATTCATAAGCGCACGATTGATATGGGTATAATGTCACTGGAAACTGACGGTTTGGCTACTGCAATACCACCAACGGCACTTGTCACGGAGACCGCGGGAGTGAAGACTCCATCTGCCATTGTCAGCCTCGTGTATAGTCAGTTTAGTGTAAAACGGATTTGAAACGACTTACGATGTACCAAAAAGACACTGCACGCGCTCGTTCAGCAAAAGTGGGCTTTATAACCAACAAAACATACCCATATGAGCAGGAGTGTACGGGAGGTCGACGATATTTGGCGCTTTCTTGGAGACGATGGCAACAACACCAATTCACCCATCTTCTTGTGTTCTTGGTAATCAATTGTAAGTGTACGGTCAACCTCGTAATCATCATCGCGGGGAGGGAATAAGCCTTGATACAGAGCAAAAGTCCCTCCCTCTCCTGTTATCTGCTTGAGTCAATCCCGCCCGCAAAGCAGGAAATTAAATACAACCTTCACCAGTCCCGAAGAATAGCGAGAAAAAGACCTACAAGAGCGTCAGGTATGGGAAAAATCTTTTAGTGAGCCACGAACGTATTTTGTAAGGGGTAGCAATGTGAGCCCCCAGATAATGGCGCTTATACCACCAATGATATCTTCTTCAGAAGGCATCGGTCCAGACGACGGCCAAATACCATTGAGCGTGTAGAGCGGCGATGTTCCAATATCCGAATAGATAATTCCTGAAGGCGCGTGACGTCTCAGAAAAAAGTCGTGAAAAGAAGTGTCGAAGTCAAACCCAATGTTTGGAACGCCAGGAGGGCCAAAGCTTTGCCACCGACGGTCAAGGACGTGCGCCTTTGCTCGCGATTCTCCATGAGGGAACTGAACGTTCACTACCTGAGCGGCAGCTGTCTTAAATACATCCGGCGGATATGAAACTCGCGTTAACGAAATGGTTCTCAAAAGATCACAAACATGCGCCTGTGGCTGGAGTGTATATCGCTATAGGCCAGAGTTATAAATAGCTCATCGCCGCACTGATCATCATTGTGCCTATTAGCTAATAAGCCGCAACTAACGAACCGCGGATTCTCATTCTCAGTTGAAGCTTGAAGGATCCCCTTCAGGCCTAGAATGATGACGTGCTTCCGCCAATTCACGCCACTAGATAAGTCCTAATTCGTACAACTGTCGTTTCATAGTGTTCTACCACTTCATCAAACCCTCCTTTCAATATATTGTTTTGAACGCGCGGGAAACTCCGAATATTCCACCTCTAAAACCCCGTACCTGTTGTCATGCTACGGGTCTTGTGAGAACCCGGTCTAGGTGCCTTGTGTTGTCTAGAATATGAGGGAATTTCGTGGTGCTTGCCAATACGATTATCCGAGGAAACCTTGACTTACACTACATTTTGTATTCGCGGAATTCTGAAAATAGTCCGTATGAGCCTAAAA
>WION01000679.1:0-24835 GCA_015039365.1 Amanita rubescens
TTGATGCAACCGATTTTTCGTCAAGAACGTCTTCGTCCGTTTTGAGTGGTATCGTACCATTACCAACCACGGCGGGCAGAGATACAGAAGTAGTAGACGTTGCCGGGGACCCAGGTACCGTGGAAGACGTTGAATTGTCAATGACAGAAGTAGCCGAAGAAGGAACGGTCGACGAGTCTGTTGCAACAGCAGCCGCAACCTGCGGCACGCCGTTTTCACTCTCGGTCTCGTTTCCATTTTCTTCGTACTTTTCCTCTTCAACCACCGCTGCTACTTTCTCCTTTACTTCGATCTCTGCCATTTCTTCGCCACCGACGACAGGTAACGTGAGGGACGACAATGGCGGTGGAGACGGAGGCGGTGTACGGATATCCAACGCTTGCTGAATGACATCCGGTGGTGGATGCGCTTGAGGGGATATAATGATGGCAGGAGCGTTGGAAGGATCCGTAGGACGTCGGGACCATATAGCCCATGACGATTTTAGCCTGTGCGTTGGCGGTTGCAGAGGCTGAGGCTGCGGCTGCGGTTCTTTTTGTTGTGTGGTTGGTGGATTTGAACTTTTTTCGTCCGAGTCCGGTTGAGGAGAGAGCAGTGTACTTTGAATAACAGGCGAAGCGTGAGATGACGAGACAGTAGAAATGGGAATAGTTCCAGTTATAGTATAAACGTTTTTAGTGACTTCTATTGGAGTAGGCGTGGGGGGCGTCGGAGAGGGAATGGGTGGAGGGTCAACATCTTTCTGATGTTCAAGATCTGTGGGAGTGACCGGGAGCAAGGGCTGAGGCTGAGGCTGCCACTGCTGGTTGGTGTTGATGCTGTGGCTGGTGGTAATATTGAGGGTGTGGATGTGGATGATGGTTAAATGGGGGATAATGTTGTTGTTGCTGTTGCCTGCCGTGTTGAAGTGGATATGGAGGCGGGTAGAGAGGATGTGGAGAGCGGTTTTGTGGGCGTCGTGGTGAGGAAGAACCTGGCTGAGGATATTGAAAATAAGGTGGATAAACAATGTACGGATATGCTGAGTGTGGACTCGCCATTGCTGGCTGCGGCGATCGTCGTACGAGCGCTTGTTCTAGTAACCAAACATGTCACAATACCACATTGAAGAACCGAACCAACATATCAATGAACAATGAACCCGTTCGATGCTGTCCTCCTCAGCGATTCTGTCACCTGAGCTGTACAATTGAAGGGTCATACGCTTCTCTGTCAAAAACTGTACTAAGGGTAACCGACACCCACGCAGATAACGATACTCAATGCTACTTATCAGCCGAGCGCATGTCTTTAATGCGTACTCATCTAGTCACCGCATAAAAATCTTGTCAACAAAGTTCTTATTCCCCTATCACCACGACGCCCGCGACCAGCCGCAACCCTGCCCGTCTATGCTAAACCATGCGGACCTGGTACAACCGATCGAAAGGATGATGGTTGATTAACGAGTGATTACCGGAGAGACGTAGACATTCTACATCAAGCATGACATATCGAAACCAAGATTGAACTTTATAGAAGGACTCGCGGGAAATACAGCACCAGGTTCTATGAACATGATGCGACACATGCTATAGCTTCATGAATAGCACCAGTAGTAAGGTAGTCGTCGATGGGTCGCAGGACAGTAAGACTGCGGCTTGCTTGCTTTCTGCACAGGGCACAACACCGGATCCAACATGGAAGCTAAGGTAGTACTGCATTGCTCGTCCAGTCAAATAAGCGCATGATTCGGTGCGGTACGCGAGGGTACGCGGTTGTGCTGGAAAATTTGTGCACAGCCAAACATCGGTTTGGGTTCCTCACTTCTA
Source organism: Amanita rubescens (assembly GCA_015039365.1). Lineage (NCBI taxonomy): Eukaryota > Fungi > Basidiomycota > Agaricomycetes > Agaricales > Amanitaceae > Amanita > Amanita rubescens. Next base: position 1,812 of record WION01000679.1, read on the forward strand.
CGGATCCAGCATTCGTTTGTCGACATCTATACAAACGTGAACTGAAGTTTACTTCATTATCGAAAAACAATTTACTCGAAGTTATTGACGTAGTACCATGGATCGTGTGGTACACGCATTGAAGGTTGGATCCAGCCATCATTCGTCGACTACAATGTGAATTGATGGTTGTAACGATGCCAAGTTGCCTAGCTGGTTGCAGGATCTATTGGTTGCGATAAAGAAACAGTCAGGTGTCGGAGATACGTCTACATTTGCTAAAAGAAAGTGCCTTACCGCTCGTTACGGACTCGACAGGGTATTAGTCCGGGTATAGCTCGTCAATCAGGGCGATTCTCGCCAAGTAAAGATGTATGAGCGAGTGACGATCCCTTGCGAGAATAGTGAGCGTCGATGTCAACTTCACGATGTAGCGATCGTCTGGTGGATCATGCCAGTTGCCCAACAAGTTGAGCGCCAGGTTCAAGGTCTCCATTCCCGTAACGAAGTTTGTCCCCAGCCATCCTTCCCCTTTCCAGAGGGATGAAACGCTGGCTGATGAGTTTAGAGGAGAGTTTCGGGGTGAAGAATGGGATTGGCGTGTGTACGGCCGAGTATGAGGCGTATTCGGCGGTAATTGAGAGTGTGGGATGGTGCTTTGTGCTGCTCGGGGAAGCACGGGTGAGACGGGCGGGAGATTGCTCGTTGGACCGTTTGAGTATACTGTATGGATGGCGAGCTTTAGAAACTCTCGCTGTGGGCCCGGGGTTGGCAAGAGGACATCCGGCTGAGTTCGATCGCAGATTTGGACAAAAGTTGTCGCAGGTCGCTCAGGAGGCGGTTGTTTGGCTCGTGCGTTCGGCGTAGGCATTCGCATGTCGTCTGGGCCGGCACTGTCAGTAGCCGGGGCAGCGGTGAAGGGCGTTTGAGGGAGGTCCATGGACATCCAGGACCATAGTAGTATTGTGACATGTTTGGATGGCAATACCAGCATCAAGCGGCCATTGGCATCACAAGCCCTGGCACTTTTCTCTCCGCCAAATTTCCTCTCGCCAACATGCTAGTAAGCTCTTTCATCGTTCCTTCTAGTATATTTAGTGATCACGTTCATGCAGACCCTGCCAACTGAACATGGGACGCAAATGGTTCGAAAAAACTCCCGTTTGGCAACGGTTCACGGACAAGTGGTGCAATGATGAGGACTTGAATCGGGAGGACCCCTCTGGTGTAACGCTTGATAATCTTGCTCTGCCGGCATCTGGAGACGATGATTCGCAACTGTTACGTGGAGGCTGAAAAATTCGTTTGGAAGAATGACCTGAGCTCGCCTCGCACAGGAGTGATTATCACAGGTCAACCAGGCATCGGTATGACTATTTCATGTATTTCTGTAGGTCTTCGCCGAGAAATTTATAGGGAAAACTCTTTTCATATGGTACTCACTTCTCCGATTCTTAAAGATGAAACAAGTTATCCTACTTCATGTACCTGGTGCAAATGTGCTTTTCTACCATCACGGTGTTTACCTTGCCTCAAGGGGGAGGGGAAGGCAGAGGAGCCATTGTCGGTTGAGGTAAACTACGTCCTCGTCCGTCCCGCTGGTGAGAGGGAACATAAATGGGTCCTTCCGGAGGGTTGGGAACAGCGACGAAATGTTTACCTCTTGGAGTTGCCTCTGGATGATGAAGTTCAAAAGTCAGACCAGAAGATTCGGAAGAGGAAGGCTTCAACGTCCGCAATTACCAGATCAAAGCGGCCGCCGAAGGAAACGAAGGCGTCAACGTCCGCAACCACCAGACCAAAGTGGCCGCCGAAGGAAAAGAAGGCATCAACGTCTGCATCTACCGGTACAAGGCGGTCAACGAGACTCAAGAACGTCGGCGAGGTTGAAGAATGATCACATAAATGTCAACTGGCTACCGTTTCGTGTTATGTTTACTGTACTGTGATTCGAATGAATGATCAAAGAACCCTGTCCTCCTCCTCGGCGATTCTGTCACCTGAGCTGTATAATCGAAGGGTCTCTGCCTCATGCATCATCACGCATACATTTTTCTGTCCAAAATTGCAGATAACGATACTCAATGCTATCAGCCGAGCGCATGTCTTTAACGCGTACTCATCTAATCACCGCATACAAGTCTCTTGACAACTTGTCAACAAAGTTCTTATTCCCCTATCACCACGACGCCCGCGACCTGCCGCGACCCTGGCCGTCTATTAGGCCATGCGGACCCGGTATATAATTACACGGGTAAATTATGTACAAACTTCCCCGCATTCACCCCACTCCTCATCCCCCTAAATAGCGGACGCCGAAGAACACCACCCGGAAACACACGCGTTTATCGCGTTTTTATCTATTCTTTCCCTTGATCGAATCCTGGAATCCTGACTTTTGGATACGTATTCCTATATAGAACGGTTTTTTTGGATGCGTGATCACCGGTTGCTTAGCTGATACTGTACAGCGTACGTTTACGTTCGTTACTAGTGCCATACTTGGATGCGAACAAACTCCAGCAACAGCTTCTAGCCTGTCGCGTTGCTCGAGCCGAATATGAAGCAACCTCGGCAAGGCCCGGCAACGCGCGCCTCGAGGCCAAGCGCCGTGCATGAGCCCGACCCCAACGGACCAAAACCCCAAATATTTGATTTTTTTTTGATGGCTTATTGGCAAAAGAACAAAGAAACGTCCAGAAACGTGAGGCAAGGCGCGCCCTGAAAGAACTTTCCATACCTCGCGCACCGCCAATTGAATGAATGGTGTACGCGAATGAATGGAAAACGGAACCGACATACGGTAACTTGATGCGCTTGATATATTGACATATTTTGATGGAAGTACTGTTGAGAATTCTGGCCTTGAGTTGAGCCAGGTGAATGGTAGGTTCGAGTGGGGCACGGGAACACGAACGTTTGAACTTATGAACAGAACTGTCACTTGCGGCACAGGGCGGGACGCGTAGTACGTCGCCGTCGGATCATCATATCAACTTGATTCTTTTACGTGATTGGGATAGTACACCTTGCTACGCTTATTATGATAACACGACACGCGTTTATCGATAATGACGTATGCGGTGAAGACGGGAAAGAACAGTGCACAGCCTTGTACCGCAATAGTGAGAGTGGCAATGGTATTCACAGAACGTTAGGGAACGATGACATCACTATGTAACTATCGCGCGCACACGCCGTCGAGCAGGACCCAACATACCATGAACAGAGGATCGACGGTCGTCGTGGAGCACAACTGGTACGCAATAATTAAGGTATTCGGCCGACGACATACACTCCTAAGCTCCCCAAGCGGGATTCCCGGCCCTTTGCAGGTAAGCGAGGAAGCATTGACGTCACATCAACACCGCCTGATGATGCAAAACATGATAAGATATGGTCAACGCACCCCGCACACCCCCAAAAACCCACCGGAACATGAGAGTGCGACAATTCCGAGTAATAGACGCGAGGGTACACTCCTACACGCGTGAGCGTGAACCAGTTTGCGTGGATTGTCCCCTTCTCGGCCCATCATTACAAAGTAACTGCTTAACGTGTAACCGGAAATTTCAGACACACACGAGGGCGGGCGGGCGAGATAGGACACCAACCTGTCAAAGAGCTCCTCGGTGAGCTAGTTCGAATGGTTAATTGCCGCGAGAACCCTTTGTATGCTCTACATTGTTCTTTCATTGAGGCATGCATCTTTCCTCGTTCACAAAGAGTCGGTGATTCAAATTGCTTTCTTTGCTTTGGACGCTTGGTACCTTTTGATGGATACCGATCAGAGTTTTACAGAATAAAGGAAACGTTTACAAACCTAGTTAAGTAAATTTCCAACACCGCCAATAGACAAAAGGCAATGCAACGCGCCGGCAACCTTCAAGGGCTGGAAACCATATTCGTGCGTTAGTACGTAAAAAGGTAGAATCATGATACACGAACGCGTCGCGAGTCCGAGGAGGTAGAGACGTAAAACAATCACAGAAACCGCGCTTGAATTTTGAACCAATTCGCGTCGGCGATATATCTTGCTCAAAGACTGACAGGGGACCACCACCTCACCACATACACGCATAGCCTGGCACGTATTGGCATGGCATGTATTCTCGCGATCTGCCAACGATATACCAATCGGAGCGGTGTATCCTGGGAAGAGACCCTGAGAGCACGCACGGTATATTGGCTTTGCCCTACTTACGCGTACGGCGTGGGCTGAACGACGACCACTTCCTTCACCCCCTAGAACCTCTAACTAGTCCCCCTGATCGTCGGATAGTTCATCAATCGCCATTCTCAAACGCGAGAATGCGAAAAGCAATTGCAAAAAGAACACAGCCTGCGTTCATTTCATTCCCCCCTAAAGACAAAGGTATTGCAGGACAATGCTACTCACTCATATCAACGCAATGTAACCATAACGAGCTATGACGCCCTCGTTCGTCACATTAGTTAGCATACAACTGAGACCTTTGTCGCTTGAATTTGAGATTGGTGGAGGCAGAGGGCCAACTTGCAATAGAACCGAGTCGCTTTTCCGGTTCGCATAGCGTTCGTGCCGGTGTTGGTGCACAGTGGTGGTGCGCGGTGGAGGCCTTGACGTTGATGTATACTCATCCTCTTGATCTTGGCATCGCCTGGGCCCACTCCGGAATCATGTTGCTTCCGACTTCCGTTCCGTCGAGGGCGGTGCAAAGCTGGACAAACATTGCGTAACCAATCAGATCTTTTAGAACGCAATCCGCTGAGTACTCGTTAAGGCCTAGTTTAGGACTCGTATGGCACAAGGAACAAATGTCATCGACCGCATCGATAGATGTGCGTTGTATTCCCCCGCATGCGATCGTCGTAGTGCTCCAGGCTAGGTACCAGGACAAGGGGAGTTCATGGTACCTAGCAGGACCTGTCTTCCTCGACGCGGACCAACTGCTGAACGTCATCGCCGATGATTCGGTATCGTCTTCCGAGAACACGTCCTCCAGTCCAGGCCTTTCCATTCCTTTGAATAGATACAATCCGCAAGCCGCGCACCCACCTCTCACCGTCAACCGCCGCAGCTCGTCCGCATCGGACAGCGCAACCCCTGTCAGTTCGGGTTACAGGTTCTCCTACCTGTTGACTGCTGCTACACACTTTGATCCGGACGAAACGAACGTGTTCTGGTCGAGTAAGTCGAGTACGGGATTGAGCCGGCGCTGGTAATCTGGCATGCAGGATCACCACAGCCACCTATCATTGGTCATTTCATCATATATCGGCTCTCCGGCTTCCAGGTCCTTGCCTCCCATCTGTGGTTGGACCAAGCTCTCTAGCAGCTCGCGGTTTTGTGTTTTTGGCACATTTGCATAGGTCGAGGTGGGTTGGGGAAAGCTTTAAGGTGCGTCTTTTGAACGAATCACGAGAACCGTGTCGGACGTGAACTGCAGAAGTAGAATTCTAGAGTGGGGCGGGACCGTTCCGAATCGTGGATCATCAGATTCGAAAGAGAATATTTCCAAAGAAATGCGATCGTTATCTTATCGTGTTGAACCAAGGAACGTCACTATCAATCGCGGATCGTTCGGTGACGGTCCGATGTTAATGATGCTATCACTCAACTGACTACTTTTTCTGTGTAGATGATGCTCTCTTCGTCCTTTCCCACTGGAAACGTATACGTAGCTTCTGCAATTGGCAATTCGTCCAGAGTAAACCTCTGTTGCATACCAGTTCGCCTACCTGGTGTCGCTACTGCTCTCATGCTTGGTGCTGCGATCAAGGCCGCACTCGAAACCTTGCGCGAGCGACGTCGCAGGTTACTCTAACGAGGTTACAATTTGTCGAATTCTCTGGTCTTCTGTTGCCATTACATTCAACAGCACATCAAATGTCGTCTACGCACTTACATGCTTATTTCACCGGGATTTACCAATATTAGCCCCCGACACCTGTCATTCATTTTCTCGCCGCCATCATCTTCTCGACTTCCGAGGACCTAGCACTTATTAGATGCGACATGTCATCGTCATGATAGACCACTCACCTCTTAAATGCTTCGGACCCTTGCAGTGTCGTTTTACTTCCGGTTCTGAAAGGTAGATTTTTTGCCAGCAGCTTAACACCCGAGAGTCTAAAAAGTCAATATCCCCAGAGTTTACGATCATCTCCCACCTACGTACCCTACGTGACGCAACGGGCGCCAGTCTAACCGCTGCTAATGCGCTAATCACTTAAATTGCAGTGATGTTCGATACTGACTTCGGGATTAAAATAGGCTTATCAGACGACCTCGAGTACCACCACACTTTCAATTAGGCTACCGGTTCAGGTGAATTAACTACCACGCTACCTACTATCCCAACGTCACGATCAATATCGCAACTCGGAACGTATTCGTATTGCTCTTCCCCTCTTCACCATCTCACCGACGCATTCATTTCTCTCACGAAGGATTCGTGAAGATCCAAATATGGTAATCACTCCCTTGGCTTTCCCACAGCTTTTCAATGGTTTGAGGAATTGGCTTTCAGGCAACGCTGGCCCTGATCGGCCAGCTGGCTGACGCAGTCCAACAGCTGCACAGTTGGCTCATACAACTATCCGAATTAGCCGTGCACTCAAGCCCACTGCGCCGTACGTTCCGAGTCGACCCCGTGGGTAAAAGAGAAAACAATTGACAACTTCCTCCACGTCTAGAGATCTTCGCCGTCACAAGCACCGCAATGCGTTATATGAAGTATGATCGTATGTATGACGCTTCGAAGACTTCTGCCAATGACGCTCAACGTCATCGTGACCACTGACCAGCATATCAACACAGCTCTGTACATTCACCTTCCGAAAAAGTCAACTATGCTACCCTGCACTCTGGCATGTGTTTCTCAGTCGAAGATTCTACTGGTACATTCCACGTACTACTACACTCTTGGGATATGATACGTATTTTATAGCCAGGCAAGCCGCGTAAGCGCTGCACATCACGACAGGCCGCGTTAATGACGCTCAGCCGCGGCAACGCGGTAGAACTATTCCGATTGAGCTTGAGCTTATTTGAAGTCGCGATGCTTGCTTGATCAGCTAACTAGGTGCGTATGTCATGATGATCACATATCCGGAAACAGCTAATTAATAACATGACTCGAAACATCATACTCGTATGACTTTGCTTTCGAGATTTCGGATTCCCGTGGATATATGGCCGGCACGAGAACGGTGTATGTATATGCCCTGCAGTGGCACTGGTCATGGGTATAGATCCTTCCGTTCGTTTGTTGGTTCATTCGCCTCCCCGAGGGGATTGAACCGGATACACATGAACACGTTTTATTGCTATTGGTAATCCAATCCCGGTTGCGGAACACCTTCCCAGTGTATCCATGACAAGAGGACGACGCGGGCCGTCCGTGCCCGTGAGTACCCGACATCCCTCCATTCCAAAAGCGCCGGGTTCGCACGCATACGCGCAACGCGAACGAGTCGTCATACCCCGGATTACGAGCCTGAGAACCCGACCGGTCGCCTTCACGCGCTCGTAATGAATTCACCGTAACACCAACTCAACACCCGTGCTGAGTCACTCTCGGTCATCCCAACTTAATCCCTATCTCTTTCTATACGATTTTCGAACTTTCCCAAGCTTGCTGATATATCACAACAAATCACATATGGGCTATACAGTTATTATAATATAACTATACGCTTGACATCTTCCGAGCGTGTAATATATGAGTTGTTGGATCATCATCTCCGTTATGTCCTGGATGAGCCAATCGATTTGACTGCCGGTGGGATCACGAATTTCAATTAAGCGAGATAGGGTGGGGAAAGGGAAGAAAGGGGGACGAAAGGAGGGAGCCACCTAACCGCTCGGCGTGAAAATAACCAATTGGCCACGTCATGACGCGAATAGGCTGCATATGTTGCAATTGTAGCTTATGCGGCAAGTATTTATAGCACCGTGCGCATATGGCGTATAATTAAGCAACGCGTAAGGTATCGCGCCCAGGCCGGCTTTTTCGGTAATTTTATTATTCAAGGCGCACAGACGAATCGAGGTCTCGGGGAGATTGGATTGGTTCACGTTTGATAACGATGTGCGTGTGTGCAGTGGGTGGTGTGATCGTGTGCGTGTGCGTGTGGCGAGTGAGTGAGTGATATGATAACGATGGCGATGGCGATGGATTTGGGAGGGAGTTGGATAAGCTGTTAATCGCAGGCTATCAACTGAAACCCTGAGGTTAGATGCTATAATGCTGGCGAGGTGGGCACACACTGTAGCCTAGATAACGGATAGCGTGGAAATCGTGCGATAATCTTGTGCAATTCAGACGGATATAGATAAGATGGGTGGGTAGCTGCCTATCAAGCCTGGACCGCCCATTCTTGCACACCACCAGTCATATATCACGGGAATATATATTATCCTGCAGTGTGCGGAATCTGTATGGTTTGATGAAAAGGGAGAAGCTGTAAAGCAGCCAATCGAACTGCGTTCCACAGCGCCAAATTATGTGGCTATTGGGCTTCTGGCTCGAATTCTGACACGCCGCAACCATATATATTCATAAATGTTCCAGGAAGGAAATCCAGAACAAAAGCCAACTCATGACGAAATTAATCGATGGGAGGTTTATTGTCTGGGTCCCCCTAAGCTGGACTAGCGAGGAGAACACACGATATTATCATCCCCGCCCGCTTGGTATGCCAGGCACGACCCGCACAGTGACTCACGCTGGTCAGAAATAGTGATCCCGAGTAATCGTTCGTTCTTGCTTTAAACGCCCGATATCGGCAGCTGATTGCACGCGTGAGAAGCAAGACGGAAAGAAATGGATGCCTTGAATGCTGTGCTTCATCGTATACATAGAAGAGACTATATGTTTTGTTCATGTTCCATCTAGAAGCTAGCTGAGGCATGTAGGAGCACAGAATAGGATGGACACGGGCGGAACTACTCATAGTAGCTGTAACTACACGGAGCTTCTGCTATACATGCATACTGATAGCCACAAACGTGCTCGTGTATAATCTGAACTCGGTGAATTCAACTGCCCTGCGCCCTAGTAGGCGTAGCCTGAGATTGAAAAATCCGGGTATAGGTACCGTACGGGAACAAGGGAGGTGAGTCATAGCCTCCGTCATCGCATCGCATCGGCACTTTGGAAAGAGTGAGTGAGTGTGATGATGAGCGGAGATACGGGCCTAAAGGATGATGACCCGGAGCGACGCCAAGGGACGAGTTCTACCGATATGCACGCAAGAAGTTCGGGGGGTAGAGCGAAAGAGGCAAGTCTGAACTGAAGTGAGAGTACGGGAAGGAGAAAAGCTCTCGGATCGGGCCGGGGATGAGATGTCTACTGGATTATCAGGATTTAATATGACGCGTTGGAATATGACTGTGCCGGGAATGTCTTTGAGCATGTGTGTGCTATATGGGTCAGTGAGAAGCTGTAGGGGTAGGTCGTGAGTCAAAAGAGCAGTAGGTTGCAAGTCAAGACAGAAGTAGCAGCGAGTAGGACGCATGTGAAGAGATTGGCCACGTTTCCAGTGGGAACGGGTTGAAGACTACGAGTTAGGGTCTCAGGCGGACGACGAGCAAGACATGGGCTTATGGGGAAGGAGGCAGGCGATTGGACGGAAGCGATTGGATTGCAGCACGCGGAGTCAATGCGACCTAACGAACCGAACGGTTCAGTTTGACTTGGCTCGTATGACCCGGAATGGACGGAGGGGGAGCGTTGGACTAGAAAAGGCGAGCGACAGCGGATGAATCCCTCGAGGCCCCCCCAATGAAGCGTAACGCTCCCCACAACGATATCTCCCGTATCCTCGACCCATCCTACTCCTCAGCTGCCTCGAACGTTCCCCCAGCCATTTACGTTGACAAACATGGTCATTTCCACGATCCCGACTATCGTCACTTCCCCGCCATTGCCACTCAACAAGACCAACTACATCAGGACGATGACGACTCTGCCCCAGTCGACAATGACTTCTACTCACATCTCTCTAACGCGTATAACCGCGCCGGTAACGCGTACATCCATCCTCGCAAGCGCAACAACCAGTACTCTTACATCTACGCATCTTACCGATCTCCTTACCACTACTTCTCAACTCCCCCAACGGCGTCTTCTTCCTCGCCACCAACATCCTTCGACTCAGACCGTACCGTGTTTGATGAGGCTGATGACTCGACGTTTGTAGATGACTCACATAGTCATGTCACCAATTTTAAGAAAAAGTTGGGCAAGCGACGTAGCAGCGGGAGCAGTAGTAGCAGCAGCCCAACCAGCTCCCCTTCCAACAAACGGAGGTCCGCAGTGGAGGATCGGAGATCATCCACATCTGACTCTGCCGAGCCCTCACCGCAAGAGTCTCGCGAAGAGTCCCGGTATCGTTACCTGGATCCCCCAGATGAGCTCGACGAACAATATCTCCTCTCATCACATACACCACCACCCAACCACGACTTTGATCGGAGTCATCAGCAGAACCAGCAGGAGAGCGAGAAGCACGATAACCAGGAGTGGACACCCACATGTACACAGAATCTACGGAGGCAATGGCAAGCGCTATCTCTGCGGTTCAGGTTTTCAATATTCAGAGCACAGCGTCGCGTTAAGCGACGCATACAGGGGCTGATATGAACTATTCATCATGTACGTCGTATGTCTAGCCCTTAGACATGATACTAACCATGGAACAGGTGGTCTAGTTTCTGAACAAATCACTAGCGACGACCAGGGTTCACCCTATACCCGGGGGCGCAAGCCGTCACCCACATCATGTTCCTCGGTTATTCGCTTCCCACACCTTGCGACACCTCTAACCCTACGAACACGATCTATGCACGACGCAGATTGCGCCAATATGGGGATCACGCCATCCATTCATCATTACCACCCTCATGTTCTACGATCGCAACGACAAACTAAAATGTGCCATATGAACCCCACACCCACCTCATCCCCCCCAATCCGGCTACACATGCGTCTTTCTTTATCGGGATGTTGAATAACTTTATTATCTCCGCAAACTCTTTCCAATCGCATCACGCAACAGCATTTCAACAACATTTGCATGCATTTTCGTCTTTTTTGGATACATTCTCCGCGAGGACATCGAGTCACCGCATTCCTCCTTGTTTTCTGTATGTATTTTTTTTTTCGTTCTTTCTTTGTTTTGAAAGGGAAGGAGTTTCTGGAAGGAGTTGAGTTTCCTTTTTTTTAAGTACACGCGGTGCCACAGTGCCCCGCGTGTATAAGGCAGTGGCTTTGTTCTTCGCTCATCCATTCGTAGCCTTACGAGTCGCATGATTCTACATATGTTTCTATAGAGTTACGTACGTAGACGCAATTTTTTTACGACACGACTGCAAACTGGCAATGGCAATGATACGATTTTTTTTCATGATAACGGGTCGCTGTGATCTCCGTGCAATGATTTGTGATTATTATTTAGCCCACTCGAGTCTTTTTGGGATCTTTGGTTTATCCGAACAGAAGGGATCCATGAACGTTATCAGTAAATCACACTGCTTTTGTCCGGCCCTTTCTTGGGCCGGATGGTTGCCGGTTATATACAATCATGGTCCCTACTTTACGGACTTGCACGGCCTCGAACTTTACAAAATGAATTAATGCATGAGTTCTACATCTTATGATGAACACGAGTAGTGCCAGCGCAGACGATAATGAGACGTGATATCATTTGACTTTGAGGGGTTCTGTGCCTGGAGTCCAGGTCTCTTGATCTGATGTGAACACGTCGACCGTCCGCCATTTTGCTTCATTGCAGGAGAGATCGCGAGAGTAACTCTAAAATAAAATTTTATAACTTCCCCCCCTGTAATTTACTGCGAGTCAGGGTACCTGTAGTCGTGCGGACTGTCGCGAGCCGTGCGGTCAGGGCCGTTTCCGTACCTTGCTACGTTAACGTTACTATTACTAATAAATTCTGTATGGTCAGCCGGGTTTACTGCGAAGGAATCGGACGAGCGGGGAGCGGGGAATCGAACTTTAGGGTTGAAATTGGGACGTAAACGTGGCCCGGGGTTTTCTTGGTCAAGAAAGTGCCATTGAAGTCGTGCGGTACGTCGAGTTGAATTTACATACGTAGTAGTAGCTCGGGAGGAATTTTCTGATTGGACTAGGTTAGACTAGTGTCGTTTAAGGTAAAGACTGGTCGGGGTCAGGATCGGTCGTGAGGGTGCGCTGCTAGTGAAAATTTGCGTGAAATGGAAGGACGGAGTGCGCAACCGTGAGTAACTGGTTTTTTCATGTAGTCTTGGGTTGTGAGGGTGTTGTGGGAGGTGTTGGGGACGTTCGTCGGTGCTCGTGAGTATATTTAGATTGGGACGTGTATCGGTAAGCTATGTGTTATTATAAGCATTGCTAGTCGTAACGTTTGACTCGAAGAATCACGGAGGTGTAACTCGTGTGAAGTTATTGCGGCTTACTATACTGTAGTGTAGGTGATAACATTAGCGTCGTAGTCAAGGTTACTATGTAGAGAGTTTGGGCTTGGCTTGGAGTGCTGTGAGCATCACGCGGAGTCCAACCCCGGGCTAGGAGCCAGCGCGGAGCGAGTATCCAGCGGGGGCCCGACTTCGGTTCGTGATAAGCAACCTTGTCTCGAATCAAGGAGCGGGCGCGGAACGACCGCAGTTCACGTCGAAGCACCCGTTATCTGAACAATAGTCGGCGCCCAACTCTGGCGCATGTATAGTGGAAGCTGCGCTGTAGCCCCGCGGACTTGTACTTGATTGAACGGGGGCCTAGGCCAAATCGTATTGAATGGGCGCCGTCGCCAGTATTCTATGGGCTAATCATTGCGTGTCATACAATAGGAGCGGGTCGATCGACATTTGACGGAGGGGATTTGGTCCCGCGGGGTATTCCAGTTCAAAAAAGGGTTCGAAGCGCTGCCAATTTTATATCAACTTCCAGTTTTGTCACAATATTGAACATGTGAGACATACGCACTTTTCCTGGTGACATGGATGTACGTGAACCGCAGCAGCGGTACAAGGAAGTTTGTTTAGCATTTGAGTGTCGGGAGCAAAGGAGGAGCAATCGGCTGCCTCGATCGTTTTCGCGTAACGGTCAACACGCCACGGCCTTTCGGCGGCCGCCGGGAGCTGCCATTTAGAGAAATAGGTGATCGGGTGGCTGTACGCGTGTTGGGCTGGCGGCCCCCAATTCCCAACACGACTCGTGGCGGCCTCTCAGCTTGAATAGTGTCATCAAGTTTTCCGTTGGAGTAGGACGCGAAGAGATAATTCTGTCGATAGTTCGGTCTCACGCAGCCTTGCAATTATGTGCTGTCACCCAGGATGGAAGGAGAAAATTGAAGCAGGCGTCCCGGGTTTTGTGGCGCATCACACCCTTTCATGCCCAATGCGGACGCGCCTTGTGAAAGAATGATCAATGGTAGTACACGTTGTCGTTTGTTCAAAGCTTGAATGTTAACAATTGCGGATTTCTTTCAGTGACCTTTGTTTCCGTGGATGAGAAATTGTACGGAAGCTGCTAGGCTGATGCGCATCACACGGATGTGATAGGTTGAAATCATAGAATTGCTTGGATCAACAACCAGTGATATTGACAGCAACCCGACGCTTGATTTCAAGTCCAACAGACGAAGTTGATAACAGTTGTCTCACGAGCATACGTGACAGGGGACGAGAGAAATCTCGGCCCACCTTGCGGATAAGGGGTACGTAACAGAACTAGAATCAATTAGCCAATTCACATCTGACAGTGACATCAAGTATGTGGGATTGACCTGGCTCAATCTCCATTTCGACCCAGCTCTCTGAATTGAAACTTCTTCGCACGTTGGCTAATCTTGAGGCATCCGCTACGACAGGCCGAACAGAACTAGAGAGGCATGGCTTCTATCTCCGGTGACATAGGAACGGCCGCTCAAAGACCAAACAGACATATGAGGCTAGCGTGAATGTTCTTACTCACGCCTTCATGACACGAGATACGGAGTTGTGCAAGCCGTGCACAGTACACACAACTTAACTCTGCGTCCAGCCAGCGCGAAACACGACGAGGAGTCTAATCAGAGAAAAAGAAAGACTTTTGGCCAGTTCTTCCTCTCAAGATTTTGGCAAGCGGGAAGACAAGGTTCTCTCTCGGTTCACGTGTACGGCTCTGGATTTAATATTCTACTGTCATGGGACTACATTTATTGAATACGTTTTCATATTCACGTATGGGTTCGCGGACCATCTCACGACTGTGGCAGAAACTCTAACGCATCCAAACCCAGTAACTTGTTGACGGGTACGGCTTACACCAAGCTGGCGCGAATGAAAATGGCTGCAACAATCGAAGTCATGGCTCAGGCGCTCTGGTCTCCATTTGCTTGTACCACTAACGGAACTCGCGAGATACCAGTGGCAATACCCTATAGCAGGCTCTTCACTTATGCTCGCTGTTCCCAGAAGGCGGCGGCGTCCGCCAGATATACTTATGCTGTACAAAGTTTTCAATGCCTGATCCTCCGTCTATCGTGCCCAGGTTAACCTGGGCTCTCTCTTGAATATTAATCACGACTTTCTCCTGTGCGTCGCGAATGCTAATTTCTACTTTGACTTGGCCCAGTCTGAGGATGCTACACAATCAAAGGACAGGCTCTGCATCAAGTCGACCGCTTATCACTTCTCATGTCAGCTGTAGCGCCTGCTGCGGAGACGGGCTGTCGATGAAACGCCTTCCCCAAAGCCGTCTCATTACCGCGTACCCGCCGAGGTGAACTAGTTCATCGCGGCTTGTGTCTCCGACGCCGATTAAAGAAGTTTTAATTCTCCTCTCGAGACTGGTCTCAGCAAGAAGCACGAGGTACGAAATAGCGGAAAAGGAGACGAGTACGGAATCCGAATATTATTCGGATCAGCCCCACTTTTATGTTTTCTTCTCACACTTCACTCACTCCTCACCTTCGTACGGTGATAGAGATCAACACGAGCGTCATCTTGGAAGAGAAGAACATCGAAGACCAAGGTATCACTTCTCTATCCAAAGCGATTTCTGCGTAAAAGAACTTTTTTGTGTTATCAAGGGTCCGATATGCGCCATGCACGGAACGATGATTTACACGCCATCAGCTTAGATAAATAACGGTAATGAAAGCACGCTTATTGTACTTCAATTTACCTCTCATCCTTTGTTTATGAATGAGGGTCCATACTTCGGCGATCTGCGGAACAACGGGGAACGTGTCGACGATCCGTGCCTCATTGGGGTTGCGTTCACCGGCCACCCAGCAATCAATGAAGTGGGCTTCGAGTCGTTCGCCATGGCTGTCTTGCGTGCACGTGCCCAACGATGTGGTGTGGTGGACGGAGAAAGCAAAAGTCCGATCTAAAAGGATTCATTGGGCGCGAGGAGCCATATGACCAGGCGTGAGCCTCGAGCCCTCGACACAGCTTATACACAGCTTGATGACGTTACAGCGTGCCTTCTGCCTGCAACACCTTGATAATGATACCGATGTCTTCGGAGTTATTCGGGATAATCTATCCCAAAGCGGATATCTTATCATATCTCATTTCGGCGCCCAAGGTTCGTCTCGGCCTGCCTATGAATCACATAGTCCTAAAGCGGCACCCTCGAACGATGAGCCGTGGTGCTGATGGAGTTAGTGGATGTGGCTAAGATGTATATCAGACGCATATGAGTGTCTCTGTGAGGGTGTTTTTGGACCTACGTTGAGAAGGTTTGTGATTCATACCTGTGCAATGTGGAGCAGTTTAGGCAGCTCGATCCTTTAGACTGATTCGTGCTTCTGGAATTACCGTCAAAGAGTGCCTTGGGAGACGCACCTGAAATACGTGGTACGAGCTTCACAGAAGGTATCCGAGGAAGTGGTGGCTAATGATTGCGCAGGCTGAGAATCATTTTGCTCGCCTGGTTGCTGCAGAGTGCATTCGGAAATTATGCCTCCGTCACGGATTCAGGATGTCCACGGCGACGGCACAAAAATAGATTAATGCAAGCGCATGCTCCAAATTCGTCCTTTGGGTATTTCTCAGCAGTCCGAGACGGAGCGTTTTTCTGCGCGTTTCTGAACTAATTTTGAACTAGACGAAAGCTGATAATCCTCAAGCGCACGCCACAATTCGCACCATAGGCGTTACCAGGGCGTTTGGATATAGCATGGGGGGTATGGCAATCCGGCGGTCCCACTGAGATAGGGTGACCTGGCAGACATGGCGCAAGCTGTGAACAGTTGCAGAAACTAGTACCGACGTTTCCGGATCCTCCGCAGCGAATTTGGTTGCCAACGAAGGACCCGTCTTTGCCCACAAGAAGAGAAGGAGAAGCTCAATCAGATAGATGCCAGGGACACAACACGAGAGAGAGCGAGTGGAGGGAATGTGCAACTGCTTGATTGAAGGACGATGGCTCGTGTAGCGGGCCGCACGTGTTGAACATGTGCATTTTCATTTTCCCATGGCTAAGTTAGTGGGCAGCATCGCTAAAGCAGTCGAAAGCATCTGTGATAGGCGTACAACTGTAGCAAGGAATGTAATGTAGCTATAACAGGCAATGTATCTAGTCCGTATCATATTCAATTGAAGCGGGCTTGCTCAAAGTCCAGCGCAAGTTGATTGGCTTCCCATGCTCGTGCTCTTTCCGAGTCTCTCCGTTCCTTTTTTCCTGTTTTCGATGAACATGCGATCCTGCTTGCCGCGCCATTCACCACCTCTATCCGTGCAAATCTCTTTTGTTCAACGCATCCATTATCAACGCTCTATATTCCTCAATTTATGCCAGCGCACCGCCCAAGATTAAAACGCTTGTAGATGCCCTCAAAGGACCATCGGTTCGGACAAGGTAAGACTAATCCACGGCGGAAGCCGCCGACTCTTGAACTATTGCTAATGCTTCCACGTCTAGCTCAGCCTGAGAACCAGCTCCGGGAAAAGCCAACTTGAGAACTATGGTATATAAAGACGCGATCTTTGATTTTTGGTTCATGTTGGCAGTTGCGGACGTGAAAGGCGATGGCAATCCCAAGTCTCTTGCGCGCAGCGCTTTTTGCACTGCGGATTTGCCGATGTGATAACCGGACGCTTCATCACAGAGAAGGTAGCCCAAGACTCCGGAACGATCCACGGGAACAGGGATGGGCGAGTCATTATTAGGTAGAAGACGATAGACACATGCAAGGCTGCCGGTGCCGGTGACGAAAACTAAGATAGGAGAGCACCATCGTTCGTGACGTGCAACCTGGTCAGGTCTGAAGATCTGAGATACAGAGCAGTTGAGTGATGTTTGGGCGAATGGCATTTAATTCCGATTTATGATCTAAACCGGCTGCTTCGATCCATGCGGAAGGAACAGAGGCCGACGCAACGTGAGCATTCCATGACGACGACTCGGTGACTTGCGGGCAGCGTATCAAGAGCGCGGCTAATGATATCCTTCAGTAAGGATAACGAATATTCGGGATTTGCCCATTCTGATGGAGTCTTCTTCGCAACTCGTCCACGATGGGGTCTCCAATGCATTCTCGTATGGCAGGTACCACGACGCTATCAGCATAATACCTGCAAACCTGTTCAGCTACCGTAACCCGTTGGAATGGTTTACGCACGACATCAATATCGAAAAATGACTGATTCCTCGACTCGGTTTGTAGGTATTCTTATTTGAGCATTGTTTGTGAAGCTAGCGAGGGCTAAACGTTAAACGCTAAACATTGCGCATCTTTACTAGTCCACGACGCGTGACGTAACGTGTTAGCGTGACATCGCTGCAGCAATTCGCAACCCGTTTTTTCCTTTTTTTCAACAAAAAGAGTGCATTGAAAAACATGCTAAGTACACATCGTGTAACTGTGAGTAATCGCGTCGATCGGACGCTTCTCTTGGGTGCGTATTAGTCATTTAGAGCCTAGCGAATTAAACTACCAATGAGGGCCAACCGGTCGTCACTGGTCAACATTCGAACAATGGCTGCTTGTGAAAAGTTGGCCTCCCGAGTTCGTGCCGTTTGCTATTCGCGTTTCCGAATTCCTTTGACGTGACGTAGCACAAACAACCGCCTTTGACCCCATCAAAAGTGGCCAGTGCGCTTGACCTTCCTATTTCCA
Source organism: Amanita rubescens (assembly GCA_015039365.1). NCBI lineage: Eukaryota > Fungi > Basidiomycota > Agaricomycetes > Agaricales > Amanitaceae > Amanita > Amanita rubescens. Next base: position 19,887 of record WION01000679.1, read on the forward strand.
AATAGGTCTATAGTAACCGCGCCGCTTTACCCTAGAATGCATTGTTGCTTTGCAAACCCCCGCTACGGCTTTACATCGTGTTCGCCATCTTTGACCTCGCAATGCGTCGCAAGGGTATAAAAATGGCCGATGGTCGACTGGGCAGACTCCAGATCCCTATACTCGCGTTCTGTGTCTTCATAACTACAATGACCTCCCCATTCACGATATCCTCTCAAAGCGGAAGCATATACGACCCACCCATCTTTGTCGACGACATTACTACCGGCGGAGAACGAGTAAGTGGCGCACCACCTTGTCCTTTCATGGCTGAACTAATATTGCAATCTAGCCACGGAAGATCGTTACCAACTACGCTGTTCTAGAGGCTTCCTGGGAAAAGGCCGCACCCGACTCAGGGATTGCTGGTTTTCCTAGACCTCGGATTTGGGTATCCAGCACCATACGTCACACTCCTAGCATAAACCCGAGCTATGGGGTTCCATCTGGTTTTCGGACGTACGATGTGCCCGCTCCAGAGGTAGAGAACCAGGTGTTTACACCGCTGCCGCCACCACCGCGGCACTATAAAAGAAGAATTTGAGCGACAGTGACTCTGTTCTCGTCTTGATTGTCCCTACCATTGTGAGCGAGCAAATTTCACATGTTTCTCATAGCTAACGTGCTAGTATTGCTCATTCGTCAGTTTATTACCTTTCACCCTTCGCGATACATAGAGACTTCGGACATCGTTAGCGCTATTTGGCTCTCATGCTTATACATAAATCAACCATGTATTAAATGAGTATGTACAGATGCTTACTCTCCATCGCTGACATCGTCGTCGCTGTCGTTGTCGTGATTTATTTTCCTTTTGTTAGCAATCGCCTTGCTAGTGCGAGACTTAGTCGCCTTAATCGCCTTGGTCGCTGTCGAACCGCCCATCCGCTTAACAACCTCCCTGACTTCGTTCGCCAATTCTCTTTCATCGGTGTCCGAAAGGTTAGGGTGACTTCCTGTTTCAACGCCTGCTAAACGCTGCAAGACCTGTATCTCCTTCCCCCATACTTCTCTTGGCTTTTCAAATGATGGCGTCTCGAGTATGAGAGGAATGCCCTGAACCCGATGATCGCTTAGAATGTGAGCAAATGTTCGGATTCCAAGGAAACCTCTGAGGGATTCAAGAACATAAGTAAGACACCATTGTAAGGCAAGAAAAACATACAGCCCGATGTTTTCGTGCCTGTCCCGCTTAGAACCGACATCAACCTTTGAGTCGTTGAGGTGCATCCCCCGTAAATACTTCAAGCCTACTTTCTCGTCAAATTCGGATACTAGGGGATGGGGTGAGCATCGATCCTTTCGTTAACCGCGCGCATACGTACGCATTGCACTATTAGAACATGAATTTAGTGGAGACTTTTCAATAACTATGGACTTACTTCCAACCTTCCTTCGTGCGGATGTCATAACCCTGTAAAGTATTGAGTTAGATGTCAAGTTGGAGAAAGGAAAACGCACCGCCGCAAACATATGGCCTATTCGAAATTTATGTATCGGTGATCAACTATATGGCACAACGGGCCTGAGGCGACGTACAGGAATCCAGACATACACCGACCCTAGATTTGTCTTCCACGAGGTTGATTGTTCCCGCTAGCTCTGCGTAGTTTGAACCTATAACATTCCCTGATCCTGCCTGAATTGAGCAAGTGAGTGTGATGGAGACAGGGTGAAGATAGACCAACCATATTCTCAATGACAATTTTCACATGTTGTGTTTCCTTATGGGCCCGGTTAATGCCTTCAGCAATGTAAGATATACACTCGGCGGTGCTAATGGCACCGACGGTAGATCCTGGACTATTAGAAAAAAGGTTTAGAAACGCAGAACAGCACGCGAACCAACTTACTGAAAGTTGTACAACTCGAGACCAAGCTGTTCACAACGTTTCAGATCGTCGATAAAACACTCGTAAGATTTTTCACGTTTTGCGCTATAAAATGCGGAATGCATGAGGCAGATACATGCGTAAGAAAATTGTAGCGCACGCATCGGGATTCCCCAGGTTGACGAGATAGCTCCCATGGGGAAGAATGACGCTAGTCGCGTAGTCGTACCGTTTCAGGCGCGATTTGAACAAAGAAATGGATTCTTCAGTTAGTGGAGGGCCATTCCATTTACGCTGGCTCTTGAGGAAGAGGGCGAACGCGTTAGCGCTGTCCGAGAGGAATGTTTAAGTCTGCAACCTGACTGTTGCATATGAAGACGCACCCAATTGCCGCAGCATTCAACACTGCATTTTCTACACCACCCGCACTCGATACGTGTGCTCCAATTTTCCATGGACAGCCTTTGTTTCTGTCGAGAAATTCTGTATCGTCCGCATCAAGTACTTTGGCCTTTCGTTTTCGGGATGTTTGAGGTGGAGGGTGAACGTCCGCTTCGCTCCGAGCTTAGAAAAAAGTCAGCTTGTGCATGCTGGGAAACAGTTGGGAACGAAACTCGCAGTGGCAATCGTTTTCTTGCTCGCACGGGCCGAGTCAGGCTTGTTCGCGTCGTGCGCCTCTGGTTCCACTACAACTTCCCTCGTTGCTAGACGTGCAGATCTCCTCATGATGTACGCTGAACTGTTTGAGTGTTTGATACGTGCCAAGAAGCTGGTCTGGAAGAACCTTGGCGAACCGGGCAACAAGGGCATAAACCTGACCCAGTATGCGTCTGTGTTTTGCCACGTCCAGAAAGTCTGATTTATCAAATTCGTATTCTAACACTTCCGTTCGGAGGACAGGTCTCTCGTCACTTGAAATACACAAGTACGATCCCTGAACTATTCAACGCTCATCTACATTGCCCCATGCTCCGGGCGTCCCTTTCCAACCACAGTTGATCCCGCACTGATGGCATCCACGGATCCAAGTGGTCAAAATACCACTTCGGTCGCACAGAAGGATCAAGTTTCAGCTCTTCCTTCAACATCGAAATGACATCTTCTTCGTCCCGCTCAACTTTGAGCTGCTTCCCTCTCATTGTATAGTTTGAATACAACTCAAGGACGAATCGGCAGTCAGTGGTCGGTCCGAAGGGGACGCGGAGCCCGAGTGGATAGCGAACTTTCTCCGATAAAGTGGGGAGTTCGCACATGAAACGTTCAGGATCCCTACTGTTTCGTTCCGTATATTCGCGGAGATCGCTAGCTTCAAGGGGAATCCCATAATGAACGATGGGGGGATTTGGATTCGATTTCGTAACACGGAACTCGTCACCTAACTGTTCCATGGGGCATCGCGGTGCATACGCCTTGAGAAGCTTCTGCTCGTCAAGACACGGCAAGTTTATGTCAGTAAGAAATAACAGGTGAAGGTTGAACATACAGCCTTACAGGGCGACGCTGTAAACGTAACTGGTGCAGAGCTTTCCAGGTCTTTTCGTCTGCCGCATCCGAGTCGGAGTCGCTGTCAGCCATGGTATAGCAAGAAATGAAGGTATTCCAGAGACGGTGATAATGGGAGGAAACAAGCCTCGCCGCAATGGTAGTAGGGGCGTGCAAAAAAAAAGGCCCTGAGGTTTTTTACGTGATAATGCTAACATATCGGTTCCAAGTTGGAGGACAGGTCCGATCTCGTCACTCAGTGATGTACATAAATAGGATACATTGCCCACTACTTCAACTCCTGGCAACCCTTTCCAACAACAGTTGGTCCCGCACCGACGGTCTCCACGGATCCAAGTGGTCAAAATACCACTTCGGTCGCACGGAAGGATCAAGCTTCAGTTCTTCCTTCAACATCGAAATGACATCTTCTTCGTCTCGCTCAACTTTGAGCTGCTTCCCTCTCATTGTATAATTTGAATACAACTCAAGGACGAATCGGCAGTCGGTAGTCGGTCCGAAGGGGACGCAGAGCCCCAATGGATAGCGGACTTTCTCCGTTAAAATGGAGACTTCGCGCATGAAGCGTGAAGGTTCCCTACCGTTTCGCTCCGCATATTCGGGAAGATCGCTAGATTCAAGGGGAATCCCATAATGAACGGTGGGGGGATTTGGATTGCATTTCGTAACACAAAACTCATCGCCTAACTGTTGCATGGGGCTTTGAGGTGCGTATGCCTTGAGGATCAGCTGCTCATCAAGACACGTCAATTTCAGTAAAAAAATGAAATTTAAAGTTGAACATACAGGGCGACGCTGTAAACGTAACTGGTACACAGCTTCCCAGGCCTCTTCATCGGCCGCAGAGTCGGCGTCGCTTTCAGCCATTGCATGATTCCAGAGGCGGGCTGGTAGAGGGAGGAAAAGTCGTACTACAATTTATGTAGCAATTACGTGACTCGGTGGACCCCTTGATCTTTTCCTAATGTTCCGAAATCATTGTGGGCCATCAATGTTGTCAATGTGGAACAATGCGGACTTCGAATCGTGGCGCAAACAATACTACATGACTTGATAATGATGACAGACCCGTACAACAAGCGTTGAATTTTTGGTCTGCATTGCTGAGTACTTTTGTAGCCTGAGTCGGATTTCATTGAGAAGGCTTTCTTCGGACCTGATGAGCTACGCACATGCGAATTATGAGACGGGTTTGGACAAACCTTCTTTGACGAGACAATAGGTCGCACGAGCATTCTTACCCGGGGAGTCAAGGTCCAGAGGGACTCGAGTAATTTCAACTGGTCACGTCGCTTAGCTGGGCGTAACTGGGCACGTTACCAGCCCAGCGAGCGGGTCAGCAATACACTCTATGTATCTGTTTCTCTTGTCGGCGTAAGCCATGCGCCCTTGTTTGGGCTGCGAACTGCCCGGTCATACTCTTTGAACACGTTTAGCGCTGGGGGGGGGACCCAAGAGGGATGTTTAAACCTGCGACTGACTGCCGCGACAGGAAATCCCAATGGCTTGCCGCCGGATTCACACTATACTCGAGGAACATCGCATCGATTTTTCCCCAGAAATGATAGGTATAGG